>LJIJ01000315.1:0-143146 GCA_001718145.1 Orchesella cincta | reverse complement strand
ATATCTGCCTTGTATTGCAAATTTTATGTCAATAGTAAAAAAGGAATGAGGAAGCAGATATTTTATGTGTTACGAAAATGAGAGGACGGAAGGAAGGAAGAACGGAAGGGAAGGAAAGGGTTGACTCGAGTACTACTTTATCATTATGATTATTACTATTTTTTACAATCAATCACGTTAGACTCATTTGGCCAAGTTGTAAACGTGATTAGTTTGCTGTGTGTACCTTGGTATTGTGCAATAAATTGCATAGTTTACAGCTCTACCCTGTCTCCCCGTAAGGTTGGCATGAGTTGAGGAGAATGAATGGTGTAAGATGCCAAAATGAAGTTCATAATGCTCCCTTCAAGACACCACTACTACCAGACACGTAGTGGCTGTAACTGGTGTCTTGCATTACTAAAAAGAATGTATATTTTGATGATCTAATTATTTTTTCCCTTTCATTCTAATTATTTATTTGCTTTAGGGAACACACCTGTGTCTGTTGTTTATTCACAAAGTTGCGATTTCCGTGGGAGGTACGTTTACGTCCTCCCTCAGTTCGTCTGGTTTTCTAGATTTACGCTATAAAAATGAATGATTGTTGCTGGAACGAAGCCTACAGAATATGCGTAACTGCTCGTATTCTGATTTACTTTTGAATCGTTTCTTGCGATGAATGGGAGGAAGAACGTTCATTTGACTGAAAAGGAAGAGTGTTGACCTCGAGAGAAAAAAAAACATACTCAGCTGTACGGACGTACGTACATTACTCTTTGTGTAAGAAAGAGTGCACTTGGTCTTCAAAGAGCCTCGTCTCATTTGAAACGCTTACAATATTCATATTTGGATGTTTTTTCAACCCGTCTTATTTTTGGGATGTGAGAAGCTTTTTTGTGTATGAGCGTGAGTGATGTGATTTACGTAGTAGGTTTGCATACATCTACGTATAACTACAAAAGTAAATGTCACAAATTCACATTCATTGTGAGAATCCTTCCGGCCCGCTTCTCCTCCTCAAAAGAAGTACATGACACGAGTGCCAACGCCAACAACTCTTTTTTTGTCTCCCTTTCTTTCCTTTCTTTCTTTAAAAATAGTATAAATAAACTTGTTGGTGTAATGTAATCCAATATGCATATATAGTGATTAGGTATATAATGTACATGTCCTTTACTATGCATGCATCTCATTTCTCTCTCCTTTTTAGACTCGAACCTGAGTTGCAACTGCAAAAAATATCTTTGTCGCAGTCACACCGTCCTCATGTCGTTGTATCAGTATGCAACCTCGTAAATCCGCTTTTTAAGAGAAAGCCTTCCAAAGTAGCGCACAAAATCCGGCTCAAATTCATTGCACCTTCAATTATAAATACTCTGTTTTTGTTATGCCTACAAGTCAATCACACCAGAAATGTATGAAAAGATTCGAGTCAAAATATTTCCCAGTTTCATTTGATTGTTAACCTCTGACCCGCTTTTCCTTTGGTGGGTTGGAAGACATGGCAAGATGTCACACCGCTCTGTGACGCCTCTTGTCAGAAGAGTAAACATACGGGAAACAGTTCTTTCCCCATCTTTGGTTTGGACGTGGACATGGTGAAATTTGCTACATATTTAGCATATCATATTACACTATTTGTCACTAGCTTTACCCCCGTTACTGCTTAAGCATCGAATTGTCGTCCCTTATTTGTAAAAAGTGTTAAAAAATAACTTGGCACTTTTATACTAGCTGTCAAAATGAGAATAAGAGGAAGATGAGAATTCATAATTTCAACTCGTATAACAAGTTATACGAATCGTCTTCTCAATCCTCATCATCAGCATCTTCAATCTTTGCATTTCAAAAGTTTTATGTTGCAAGAAGCAGCCTCCTCTTCATTATGACTTTGAGATACAATATAACTACACCTGAAAGCAGGTGCATGCATTACTAGGCAATTCGTAAATATTATTATGAGATGCAACTTATACTTACGCATACTATACATATCTGTAGCCGTAGTCATATTTATGATGTAATTATGATACACATAATAAGGAGGTGAGTAATATATTTACTTTTTCTACGTTGTTATGTATTCATGTAAAGTTGTAATAGCTTAAAATTGTATTACCTTTGAAGTGCTTATGAACATGAAATGCAGACAATTTTGTGGGGCACTTTGATTGCTTGACTTGCTCATCCTCATCGTTTTTTGAGAAATGAGTACATCTTGACCTGAAAAACGTTTCTTTTTTGAAGAAATATAATTATTATCTTAATCATGCAAATCATGATAAATAATCCAATACCCAACAGCATATAAAATGTGAGAGCAGCTTTTACTGCGTGATGCAATGGAACGTAGTGAGTTATTTTAGGTATAAATTTAGCAACAAATACAACGCATGCATCATCATGATATGATCATATTAAAATTATAAGGGCAAATGTGTTGGCTTGTTGACTACAAGATTGGGAGATGTTGGAGCAATGTGTATTCGATTTGTACATGGCTAATTTTATTCATTTCTACACAAGTTAAACTGATATGAGCTAGTCGTAATGTGGTCGTGACATGATCAACTTCTTGATGACACCCATGTTGCTCTACAAAAATCCAATTGAGACTAGTTTTTCTTTCCCATTTTTTCATTAAGTTCAACCACCTGTGTGGTTCACTTCCAGAAGATTGTATAGAAGATAGTGTTTATTATGGGGTGTTTAATGAATTCATCAATAGTTTGAGCAAGAAACATTTTGATGTTCTTGAAGATTGTTCGTGTTACATTCCATGATTCTGTAAACTATTTGAGCAAAGGGAAGCTTGAGTCACTTGAGTGACATTTCCATCTACTACTGCGTATCGATGTAATAGCTCGTACAGGAAAAATTCCTCAAATATTTGAAATAACCAAAATACTCTTCACCCGTTTTATTTCATGTTTTGGTTTGTTACTGCATGCCCAAATCAAAGCAATGACCTGGCCAGAAACACACAAAGGATAGATGAGCTCAGCAAGTTGATATGAGAAATAATGGGGAAAATGTTCACAATTGCCCACGGTAAACCGATAAAAATCCTTGTGTTTCGCTACTGTTTTATGTGTATCTAGAATAGAAGAAACAAGTGACATTATTTGTCTCGCATCGCAAATGATACAAAAGGGAAGGGTTAAATTATCCACATTTCCGCTCGTTCATTGCGCTGCCATACCGCACTCCACCATGCATGCACATGTCACCCATGTTGGTATAGAGAATGGGAATAAAATATCTTTGATATTTGTTTGGGTTCTTGCCCTATGCCAATATAATGTTGAGGAGAGTGCAATTTGGATTGGGATTGACATTAGTTTACAATCTATATACGCAAAGTAAATAACAAGCTAGGGTGAGCCGAGCCGAGTTTAATTGAATGCAAATACGAATCTCTCCCCATTTCATAGACAAACACCTTCCGATTCCAATCTATTGCGAAGCCGAGCACTGCTTGCGACGTTGTGTCTTGTGTCGTTATCAGCAAAGCTTTTGTTTTGTTGTTGATTGTGAGTCAATGGTCTTTCTGGGTGAAACTAGAGTACATTTTTCTTGCAAAGAATTTCTCGTTGAAAAATAATTTTCTTTTTAATTGGATTTGAACTAGATGAGTACGGAGGCTAATGCTCACTCGCACACGTAAACATATTCAGACCCAAGCGTTCAATAACTTCGAAAGGCTTCCTTCTGCTTTTTGATAAAACGGGCGATGACGGCGATTAGCATTAAGCGTATTTTTACACACATTTTTCCACCGATTAAATACTCATTGGTGGCGTGTTCTAGTATGCAATGCGAATGTAGTGTAAGTCTCATCCTGCATATTTTGATGACGATGATGATACGCTGCTCAAGTAAACAAGCAACTGCCTCCTTTTTAGTAGATCATTTCTTGCAAACTTCTTCTTCTTCGCAGCCTTCCCTCCTTCCGTTTCTTGAAGTGGTGTGTGCGGTGTGGTGGTGTTGGAGGCGATATGATGCTAGAAGATAGTGTCAAAAAAAGAAAGAGGATGCCAATTTCGCATTTGTTTTATTTGCTTCGTATGTATGTGCTAATTCCTCAACTTACATATCATTTGGACCATTACCTTACTTTAAGTTCCCAGACTTAGCCAGAGCGAGTGAGTCTGGCATCATGATCATCACCTCAGCAGCAAAGCAAAAAAAAACTGAAAAATCATTGGCGTTGTCACGACTCTGGCCTGGCGTTCGTTATATTGCATACTCAAGAAGATGAGGAACCCGACGACACCATACCGACACGCTGTGGTTCAAATGGGGTCACTTTTGTGCCAGAAGGAAGAGGAAACTAGTACAAAAACCATATTAGGAAAAATGATGAGAAAAAGCTTGTTTTACACTCACACACACTTGCATCTCCTTCCATCCTCTTTGAGACTCCGTAGTTGTCTTATCACATTACTTTCATGCAAACAACGGAATATTATATGTAAAAATAGAAGAAACAACTCCAAAAACAGTAACGTATCTGTCTGCTCCTTACACATGTTATTTGTTACTAATGTGTTCTGAGCACGACTTCATCATCATCATCTCAGGAAAAAGAAAGAAATAAAAAGTGAAGTTGAGTTGAGAATGAGAGCAGTGCAATAATCTGCTAATCATGAGTCGATAAGCCTAAATTGACAGATTAGCAGCCGTATAATAAGAGTTATAGGCATATTATATTATGATGATGTGCAGAGACAGGGAGAAAGGCGAGTCAGTAAATGGAAGGTAGCACGCAACTCTCCAAAACATAATAAATAACAAAGGCAAGAATTTTATTGATGTAACAACAGAAATGCAAAACACAGCAGGCTCCTCCATTTCAATCCAATCCACTTTCTATTTTCGGAACTGACACTATATGCAAATTATTTATGAGTTTAGTCTCCCCACTAGCTAGACTTTGCTCTGATTTTAGAGAATAAAATGAAATGGGGAGGAAATGGAAAGGAGGAACAAGTTTGTCTCATTTCCTTCCACATACAGTAAAAAGTACGGCTAATATGCACTCATTATCTCCACACTTTTTAAGGAGAGAGGTAAAGGAACTCATTGACTGACTGATGTTTTTTATGCAATTCTTTTGCAGTCATCAACTCATCGTTGAAAATGGATTGAAATTCAAATCCAATTCCAGCACACCCTCCTTTTACCATTAACCCAGTCGTAAAAACGAGGAAGCCATATATTTTGCTATTGGCATGTGCATAAATAAAACAGCGGGTCTAATTTCGTTGTGCAAAAACAGTTTTGCATACAAAACTGGTAAAATTTGCAATAAAAAACTTGTTCATCAATGAATCCAAATTGATGCTCAATTAGTTGTCAAGAACTACTTTACTCAAATATTACTCACCTGCTTCTGCATTTAAAAGAGAGAACTTGTACGTACGTCATCTCATGATATTTCAACATTTGTCAATTTGGTTTTTCTTGCACTAGACTGTGTCAAATGAAGCCTTCCATGTTTGTTGCTGCTAAATTACCTAGCAATATTGAAGGTTTGTAGAATAAAAATTGGTTGTGGCATCCCTGTCACTGTCTATCGTCTTTTTTTGGCGACTTAGCAGACTACGACCACGTAAATCAGTATCAAGGGGATGGAGATAAGCAAACGTATTTCAATTTCGTCGAAACGAAATTGAAAAGGCAAGTGAATTGCGGAGCCGATAATGGTTACAGATTGCAAGCCTGAATGAAAGGGGACAGGGAGACGACGTGAAGCCAATGCTATTCCTTCTCATCCACCACAAAATTTATAATATATTTACATGCATCAAGAAAGTCAAATGACAGGGATTGCATATCGATGCGCTGCACTGGGTTGCGATGTGATGTGACGTTGAGATATAACTGCAAAGGAAAAGGAGAGCCTTATTTTAAGGACTTCACATTCTCACACAAACAGCTATCTCTCTACGAAATAAAATGAAGGTACTACAAAATTGATCGAGAGGGATAGGGAGGCATATTGCACATGAGTACAGTACCACAACCTATGCACAATCATACCTACATTCTTTTTGCGGTAGTGGTTGCACACAAGAAAAAAATGTTGCGAAAGCGCCGTCGTTTTTATATATATGGACTAATGGAGTTGGGTACATTGCATATTTTTTGTGAAGCTTTCCAAAAGTGAAAATTGTATTTTGTCTACACGCTCTAAGCTTTACCTACGTACTTTTGCAAGAGGTGAGTAAATGACGACAACATCTACGCATGAGTAGAGGAGAGTGATCATGATGATGGTCGCATTTATTGGTTGCCTTCCTTCTAAATACGAAAAATAAATACGTTTAGCATGCCGCAGAGAAGAATGCATTGAATTTTGATGATCATAGTCTGGTAGGTAGTACAATGCAATGTTCTTACTAGATGGCTTACTGAATGGGGTCAATTCGCTTTTTAATGGCACATATATTAGCATCACATGAGCAGCAACAGTAAGTAACCAGCAAGCCTTCTTCCTTTCACAGACTCTGTGCTGTAATAACCAAAAATCAAGATTGAGAGATGGATGCACTGCAGTCCAATGGTATTTTCAATTCACAACATCATTGTCTATCGTAGGGAAGGGAAGAAGGGGAAGAAGAGGGTTGCATTTGAACAAACTAACAATAATGTAATCACAGCGAAATTCGAATATAGACTGTTAACACCCCCCTTCATCCCTCCTCCAATTTAAAGGAGTATTATGTTGCAGTCAATTTAACTTGGTCTTGGTCTCGTCTGGTCCATCGTGCAAAAAGATAAATATCGTTATTGAATCAATTCAATTTTCTATATACATTAAGAATTGTTGCTAGAGAGAGTAAGGCTGAGTCTGAGCACATGTTTGTCGGCTGTCTGTCTGTCACACGGCAAGAGAGCTCTTTCGAAAGTTTCTCTTGTGTGATAATAATGAACAGCGCTCGAATCTACAATCCCCTGCTTCATGAATGATACCAAATACATCTTGGCGATGAGATATTCACCATCGTCAACAAAATTGACCGTCTTTACTCATGTAGAAATATGATGCGGCGATATAAGCACGTAGACTAAGCAATGCATAAAAATATGGAAATAGATGATGACATGTGCCTCATGTCTTGTTGCGGTAGGTAACGAACACAAATTTTCTATACTCCTGGAATATCTGTTTCAGACAAATGACGTGTGTTACACGTCCTTGCATCGTTGTAGGTTATCGAGTCAGCTTGTTTGGATCATTGGCGGAACATGATACAATGATAGCGTATAAAACTCGAATGTTTTTCATGTCCGCCATTGAATTTTAAAATTTTCATGTAACTATTTTCATACCCAAACTTCGTGCACCGGCTTTCATTACCATAAACGGTTATGAACCTATATATTCAAAAAAAAGCATAAGATAATCGTCATGATCGTCTCATTTTTGTTTCGACTACTTCATAGCGTTGCCTTGAATGAGGCTATGATGGACAAAGCGCAAATGTATTTTTATCACGTGGAATGCATGCCGTAATGCAAATAAAGATCATTTCTTTTTCCCTCCTGTTCAGAAATATAGACTTCTCACGGCGCACCGCTTCACTTGACGTCGTGGTCGTGGTTCTGGTTTATTTTCGGAGTTTCATAAAGAACGTCAAATACGTGGGTTGTTTGTGATAGCATGTTGTAATCCGTGTTAGCCTACATACAAAATGAGGAAACAACTTGAAACGACCAACGATTATCATCATTTAAAGCCACTCAGGCCAATCATCAACACTTAAACAACCTCCACATTGTCAGATGATCGTCGGAAGGAACATACAAGTAAAATGTATATTATGAGCCTATCCATTTCCCTCCTCTTCCGTTCCTTTCTCCTCATAATTCTCCGTTGGTCGGTGAATTATGCGATGTCGTTTTGAATGCGTAGGTACATTCGTACTTTATGCTAATGTTGTGATGCTTATATCACTGTGTCTGCCAACCGTCCAAGGTTTCTTTCTGGTAGTGGATTGTAAGGTGATTATTTCAAGTATGTATAGGTAATTCATACCAGTAATCTCATCTGGGTTGGCAAGGTGGCCAATCTGCCTAATCACAATTGGATTGCGTTATCGTGTACGCAACCTAAAATCTACTTCTGATTCCACGCAAAAGTAAACTTTCAAGTCACATGGAAGCAACTTAAACCCAACTTCAAATAGACAAGACAGCTGAGCCTCATGATTCTTCTTTTGGAATGTGAAGTCGATAACATTCCACAACCAAATGTTCATCTCACTTTTCCCGTCTTCCAAAAAAAAAACGTTTGTTAATATATGAAATGATGTTTTGTTTATTGTTCACCTAACAGGCTAGCTTAGCATCTGCATTATTCCTTCAAAATTGCGATGCGGTGACAACAAGCTAGGTTCAAAAATGTTTTGTGGTTCATTCTCACAAAAGCCTTTTTACTGCTTGCTCATGTGCAATGTCTTTTGCATTGCCATTTGTTGTCGACGGTGTGATCAGTGATCAAATCACATCATTTGTGTTTATAACAGTTTACACGCGCATTTCAAAACTACACGTTTTCATATTGACAGAAAAAAACGTAACGCGTACATGCATGCATACCTGGCTCGTATTCTTATTTAAAGGGTGTATAGTAGTATATTTGTTGTGTACAATGTAGATGGATGCATGCATTAAACATGTACGTGGGAAGAAAAATGTGAGGCGAAACAACTTAAGTGGCACGACCGCTAGCAAATCCACATCCACTCCACTTCTTTACTGAAAGAAACCGTGTGCAAGAAAGAAAATCGTAAAACTATGCATGCATATTCCACCTAAACCATAATACAACTTGCATACCTACGCCTTTTCGAAACCTTCTTATGCAAACCACCATCATCATGATCATCATCACTTCATGTGCATCTCTTTCTCCGTCTTTTCATGCATATCATCAGTGAACCAGCTGATCTACAACTAGCACCTAATCAACAACAAGAATATTAAACTGTTTCATAAGAAAGATGCATTTTTATACGTAGGCAAAAAAACGGTTGATGAAGCATCGTGTCATAACTTATAAATTTTTGCTGCTACTTCCAAACTTTGAATGAGTTCTCATTTTATGCGATACGAGAGAAGGTTTGCAAAAATATAGGCTTACTTTACTCGATACGTATTATATATTTTTGATGAAAAAAGTAGCACTCATGATGATATGATGTTCATGCAACTTCATTTCATTGTAAAGATGATGTTGCTGCAATGCACTAAAATTGCAACCCAGACTGCATCTCTCAGTCGCGTCTTCAAACGCAGAGGCGTGAAGAACGAAAAAGGACTGAGTGAGTTAGATTTTCAATATTATCATGCCTTCTCTCAACTCAGCTCATGTTCATTTATTTTTTGCTGTACTGAATTGAACTGCTGCTGATGAAACCGTTTACTTCATTTAAACATTTTTATTGTTGTTGCTAAAAAAATGCAAGGCAAAAATTTTATGAGTATCATCAGCGTAGTTTTACTCCTACTTCAATGAGCTTGTCCAATGATGCCTGAACAAAGAAAGAGTCTAGTCTAGGTTTTGCACGACTCTCCAATCGATCGGATCGGATTCGCGAGTGACTGACTAGCTGTGAGATTAAGCATGTCCTCATGTCAAACATTTTGAAACAATGAGCTCAAAACAAAGTCTGTGGGCTTGAAGCTCATTATCAATCATGATGATGATGCTTAACAAATTAAAAGGACGGAAAATGGAGTGACGATTTTTTTGTGAAGATCTCTTCTTCAGGTAATTAGCTGTGGTTGACGGAGAAACATGAAGCCACTCCTGTTTTGCCTGTTTTACATTAAAGTTGCCTTCCAAAGGGATTTTATTTTAGTGGCACAATTTACAGATTCCACTTCCCCGTTATTTTTAGACATTGACAAAAAACATGAACGATATTTTTTGCTTCACTTTTAAAAGTCATTGACTATTACCCTTGTTTATGTTGATAGGAAGTAGGAAAACTAAGGTCAATGAATTTACTCAAGCCTTTCATTCCGATTAAAAACAATCCCTTCTTTATTTTTTCATCTCTTTCGGTCATGGTGACTTCTTATCTGTGGTTTTCTCATTAGCAAGCATTTTCTTCGGATGGCAATGAGCAACTGAAAACTGTCAAACGAAACAAAGTGATATTAGAATTTTCATGTAAACAATTTTGATTAGAGCATTCACAAACTGTGAGGACAAAAAAAGTAAATTTTGTTTCGAGGTCCGAGATAAACCTGAAATCACTACGGATTAGCATACTATCATCTGGAATTGGAATGGGCAAGTCCTTCATTTTTTCAGAGAAAAGTCAGGGTTAAACCAGTGGAGAATGTAGTTTGCTTTTTACCCAGCACATCTATGTGATGTGATGGTGGCAGCATAATATTTTAATGGAGGTTTGGAATGATAGTATTTTTCTTGAGGGAAAAAAGTACACGATGTGTGTAAGGTGAGCTTAGGAAAAAACATGAAATCGGGATGAGAACTTGCCAACTGGGTCATCAGATACAAATTCCCAGAGATTTTGTTTTTGGCATTTTTTCCTATATGACATTGAATGCTGGCGTGTTGATATCTATAGCCTTTCCATTTTCAAACTATGTACAAAAGTAAGAGGTGCTAAATGACCAAGCCACCGCCAGGCGTTTTGGGTGCGTTATCGGGAAAAGCTGAAATGTAAACAGATCTTTATGGCACATCAACATCATCATCGTCCAGATGAATACACCCATTAATATCCATAAATATCATCACCATGCGTTTCCAACACTTCCCATTCCTAGTTTTGCGGTTTCTGCAACTCCCATCTCAACAAGCTTTCATATGCATACATCTGCTGTCGCTACCATTATCATTATCATAAAGTAAATCCTGACCTTTCGGATTGAAAATCGGAAAGCTCTCTCGGGACATTTGTAGTAGCGGTGTCGATGGCCAACTGGCTCAGCTAGCTGCCATAATTTTGAATTTTTTTTCTCGAAAGGTTGAATCGGTTGAGAATTTCAAGGAAACATGAGAAAAATGGAGAATGTTGATGAGATTTTAGTTTAAATTGTGTAAAACTAAAGCAAAAGCAAGGAACATTAGGAATGAATCAATGCGAAGAAAAATGTTAAGGGTTATAGAAGAGAGGTAGCTTTAAGTAGAGTATCCTTTTTTGTGTGTGAAATGAAATGAGTAGCAAAGCTAACATGGATTCATGTTGAGTAAATGGGTCAATCGGATTGACTTGACCTACTTTCATGTAAATATCCGCTAGCCTACTACATTACTACACGGTAACGCAACGCAACGCAACGCAGCGGCTTCAACTCACACATTCCTTTGCAGTGCGTAACTAGCATGAAGCCATTCTCTCATGATGGTAATCATCATCAGCATTCAGTGTATCAAACAAAACAAGTGACTAAAGGTGGATTGGTTAGGTAGACTAGCAACAGAGCTAACGTACTATTACATGATGATGTGCAGATATACAGCATGGGGCTAATCGTAAACTAATGCATTGTTCTATCTCGATACACTCACGAGTGTAGCTACATGTGTAGTGCATTACATATGACTTGCCTTGGTGGATATGCCCACTTGAGCTCATGTTATGATGATGATCATCATATTCACTGAATCTTGTTAACCGAGACGAGTTCTATAATATAATTTAGTGTATGAGCAAACTACGTAACAATAATGAAATAAAGTAATATTTTGGTAGACTCCTGTTTATCAAAATGGTTTACGTGAGGATGATGACGCTGATGAATCTTATTTGAATTTGTTTGCAGGGCCGTGACTGATCCCCGAGATGGGAAGAGAGTAGCTTTGAAAAAGCTTCCGAATGTGTTCCAAAGCCTTGTGTCAGCCAGACGAGTGTGTCGGGAGCTGAGAATGCTCTGCTTTTTCAAACATGATAATGTACTGTCCGCCCAGGACATTTTGCAGCCTCCTCACATCGACTTCTTCCAAGAAATGTAATGCAATGAAAGATAGCTAATGGAATAAAACTGTTGACATGGAATGAAAATTAATTTTTCCCTTGATGTTTGTTTGGACAGATATGTCATCACGGAACTCATGCAGAGTGATCTTCATAAAATCATTGTCTCTCCCCAGCATCTTTCCTCAGACCATATTAAAGTTTTCCTTTACCAGATTCTTCGTGGTAAGTTTGAGGAGAAATGAATTTAGTTATGGTTTATACGAAAGCTAAGCATCTTTTTAAGCAAATGATTTGTATGTGGTGCATTTTACAGGGCTGAAATACCTCCACTCGGCCAAGATTCTGCATCGAGATATCAAGCCTGGGAATCTATTGGTGAATAGCAATTGTGTCCTCAAGATCTGCGATTTTGGGTTGGCTCGTGTTGAGGAACCCAACCCGTCCAAAGCCATGACACAGGAAGTTGTGACCCAGTACTACCGAGCTCCAGAAATTCTCATGGGAGCAAAACACTACACGAACGCAGTTGACATGTGGAGTGTCGGATGCATATTTGCCGAGCTGCTTGGGAGACGTATTCTCTTCCAAGCTCAAACTCCTATCCAACAGGTAAGTGTCCTTGTATCAGCGGACTACACTGCTGACCAAATAAAATTCTTTAGCTGCTAACATGAGATAAAAATCAGATTAGTAAGTAAAATTGATTTGTTTCTTGTTTGCTCTTTAGCTCGACCTCATATCAGATCTGCTTGGAACACCAAAACCTGAAGATATTAGATCTGCTTGCGCTGGAGCCCGAGCTCACATGTTGAAGAAGCCACATAAGCAACCAGCTTTAGCGGCTTTGTACACATTATCTCCCCAAGCCACACCGGAAGCTGTCCATCTCCTTTGTCAGATGCTTGTTTTTGACCCCGTAAGAAATTTGTAGAACTAATAAAAATTGTCGTTTCTACCTTTCGCTCATACCTATAAAAAGAATTCCCTAACCAATTTTTTTTTTGTTACTGAACAGGCTCGCAGAATAGGAGTTGAAGAGGCTCTGAAACACCCGTACCTTGACGAAGGTCGTCTTAGATTCCACTCATGCATGTGCCGTTGTTGCCGAACGTCATCCACTGGGCTGAGAATTTATGCCGCCGACCTGGAACCCTGTACTGAACAACCCTTTGATGATCGCTGGGAGAAGAAAGTCATGTCTCTCCAGCAGATCAAGGAGGAGCTCTATCGTCTCGTGTCAGAGCATGCGCAAAGTAACCGCACTCCTCTGTGTATTAACCCTCACTCAGCAGCTTTCAAGAGCTTCACCAGGTACAATATCCCCACCATTTATTCCATCTACTCCAACAAACCTATCTATTTTTTTTAGACATTTTAATTAATTGTGATTTTTTCCTTTCTTTATTTCAGTTCGACTGTAGCTCACCCGTCAGAATTACCACCGTCACCCCATCAATGGGAATAACAACAAATTAGAGATAATATAACCCACCTTTTGATATCATTAGATGTTAATATATACTTATTATAGACAGGGAAAACTGAAACTTGATTACTACTACTAAAACTAACATTGAAAAAACAATGAAAGAAACAACTTCACTCTACCTATATATTTGTTCTTCTATATACCAACATAATATATTCTACCCATCTACATTTACTTATTAATAGTTAGTTAGCTAGTTAGTTTGTATGATATTGTAATAATAAAATAATAATGTACTGCACAACAGACCTACTACATACATACACAAAACACACACATGATGGTATGATATGAAATGACATCGTAATATTATACACACGCCATATTAATTTTCGTTCGTTCGGTTTTTTGCTCTTTGATTTTTTTTGAAACTCGTTCGTTTCGTTCTCGTCCAACTTAAGTATAAAATATTATCGATAGTATCAACAAAAAATTAAGAAACCTTTTTTCAACAGTTTTTAGTTGATACGTTAATACACTAGTATATTTACACACGACTATAAGCTATATATATGTATACTTATGTATTGTAAATCTGTCGCAACATCAACAAAAAAAGGCCAACAAGACAATTTCGGATTGTTTATGAAATTTGTCGCCATGAACCAACCAAACATGACAATTGCTGACATAACGTAACACAAACAACTCCAAAAAAAGAAAGGGGATGGTAGCTAGTAAGCGGATAATCCTAATTCCATTATATAAATGTAAGTGGAACCTGGAGATAAACATTAAAATATCATCGTTATCCCCACGGATTTACATCTAGTAGTGAATTCTATAATTCCGTGTTTTTATACTAGGCTTATCTATCTGCTCTTCCTTGTTGTTGTGAGAGAAATGTTAAAAATTGAAAGAAAACTGTATGTCTACCACATTTTGACTACGATGATATAATATGCATGCATACTATATATTATACTTATATATTAAGGTAAAACTACAAAACAATTATGATGATTACTGATTACGTTGTTATATGATGATAATATGATGAAATGATGATAACTTTGACACATACACAACAACACTGCACTCAAACATAAAATATAATGTAAGCAAGCGTAATTAAAAAGGATACAATGATAAGTTGTCATTCGTTTTTTTCTGACTGTGTTTATTAGTTACGACAATTCATGCATGTTTAGTTTGTAAGAGAGAGTGAGACAAGGGATGGATTATGGAGAGAAAAGGAATCTTGTATAATTTAGTAGAATTAGGCGCAAAAAATAGTGAGTAGTAAGGAACGTACGGATGTATTTGTTTGTTTCTTTTTTTGTAGACTTTAGAGAAAGACTACTTCTAGCTGTAACTAGCTGGGCAGTTCACAAGATGGAAATTGGTTGATGAACTTTTTTTTTGTGCCAGAATTGGCAAAATGTGTAGCATAGCCACACTTATCTTCCTATGTCCTATCCTATCTAGTTTGTTATGATGAAAATATATAGTGAAATAAAAGCAGGAATTGAATGCTAAATATAAACTCAAGTCCCAACCTTTAAAAATTATTTGGCATAATATCCATATTAATCATTCATCATCGTCATAATTAGTTAAAAAGAAGAACTTAAGATAAGAAAAATGGAGAAAAAAAATATTTATATTTAGAGGATTGTCGTACCCACCGAGATAAGAACCAGCTATGGAATAGCATGGCCCTTGATAATTGGTGAGTACATTTTAATGTAGACATGTTGGAGCACTTGTCCCTCTCAAAGAATTCCATGTCAGGGGAAGATGGACTTCTACCACAAACACTTCATTCTTGTATAAGCTCAAGAAACTTGATTGTGAGAGGAACACTGGCCCCAATGCAAATGTCGAGATTGCTCACTATCAGACATTTTTATAAGGGAAAATGCTGAGGGAAACCCTGACTGGAACAAAGGTTAGGTTAGAAAACATACACCGTGAGCAGCTTTGTTAGAGCTGCTGTTGGGTATGAAGTGAACAGTGAGGACTGATCTCACAAAATTCTCTTTATATACCAGGTTAGGGCAGAGGACGGACGTACCTGATACACAATAAGCGGCATCTGTTTTCATGTATTCCTTACAAATGCATCTGAAACATCTGAATGTATCGTAAAATGATGATGAGCCGACCGCTTTAGTAAAAACCAAGTTCTCGTTCTATTGGAATGCTATAGCAATGCAATGCTATAAAAGCACACACATTCCCATCCAAACCAAACTGAGCGATTCTGTACCTGTTGGATCTTGTCCAAGGTTGTTTGCCTCGCTTTTCATATCCTTTGTGGCTTTGAGATTGCATTGCTGTGCTACATGGAAAATAAAAATGCGTAGTTTTGCATTTTGCTTAATACAATCAAAGAAAATAATTCGTGCTACTATTATATTGCCAACATGATATTCATGATAAAGCTATCTGCATAAAATGCATGAAAAATGCAAATGAAGTGGAAACTCACTTTCTTTCACTTTGTTAATTAGAATTTAAAAAAGATTCAGTCTCAGACGGCATTTATATTCATTCTAAATATGTTTCAAAGATAACTACATTGTCTTTGTGGATAAAATGAGCTCACTGTTTACATCGATTGACCTTTTCTTCTTAATACTATAATACTGCAAACGTGCATCTTGTGTAGAACTACAGAATTGTCATTCCATTAGGAATCCGCAGGAGACGGTAATTGAAAAATTCGACAGTTCAATGTGCATTGTTCATATAGCAGGCTGTTGGTGGATGCAGGTGGTTCTCTTTTGTCAAGTGAGTACGGGACCTTCTCCCAAGAAAGCTAATTCCTTCTACGAACTAGGGTTCACAATTTCTCGGAATGATATCTTTAGCCCTACTGCCCTTCAATTTAAGGTAAGTAGGTAGTAGTGAAATGAATGAGATAAATCTTGTACGCTGCAGTCAAAAATTCATTTCCATTTTTAACAAATGAACTTTTCGATTCTAAACTCCTCTAAAGCTGAGAGTGTTTCTTTTTGCATGCAAATTCATACGGAGTTGAAAAAGTGGGGCATTGAGTTGAAATCTGAAGAAATGGATGATGGACACTATTCACATTGTAGCTTTGTATTCTTTAATAATTGACTTAGGCAATTTTCAAGGGATGTGTAAAAAGATGATTCGAGCTTGAAATTTGATTATTTTGTATCTGGCTGTACTAAATTAGCGGCTACGTCCGCACTCTAGTATAAATACGAGGTGCTTCTCTTCGGTCATTCTTGAGATACTCAATTTACTTGTTGCTATTTTGAACTAAATACATTTAATCTCATCCTCCCACTGAAAAAAAATCATCATGGGTCCCCGTTCAACTACAGGACTTGGAATGAAAGAAGCTCGACTACGCAGAATAATTTTTCAAGACATCATTCACGGAATCGCCAACCCGGCCATTCGTCGCTCGTCCCGTTGTGGTGATGTCAATTGCATAGCCGGTCCTAACGTTATTCGAAAAAGCCTACACGACTTTTTATCTAAAATTATCCGTGATTCCATACATAACTCAGAGTCTTCCGAGAGAAATACCATAACTATACAGGACGTCCTCTACGCTTTAAAAAAATACGGGCGGTCTCTCTACGGGTGCGACTATTGAAAAGGAGGATGAGTAAAAAGTATCGAAATTTGTAAATTTACTAGTCTACACATCGTTATATTATTATCTAGTTAATCATTAGTTATTACTGCAACTTTTATAACATTTATTATTCCTTTTGTATTTACTTTTCGTACAGTTCAAACATTTCACAAAGGCCCTTTTAAGGGCCACCAAAATTTCCGAAGAGCAATTTATAAAATCATCATCATCATCGTCTTTAAAAAGACTAGATTGATGCTTGATAAATTATCGGTAATTCCTGTTGCATCATTCATGCATTTCTCTATACCTACATTTCATACACTCATTTCTATCAACATAGCATTAACTCAACAAGATGTGTCCAAGTCGGTGTGTCATCTAAATATTTATGTAATGTTGCAATATCTTTTTTAATCAGCAGTGGTATTTGCCTCAAGTGCAGTACAGAAGTCAACGTTTAGAGAGATATGAATTGATAATCAACCATATGGTTATCTACCTAAATGGCAAGTGCCGGTATAGGATAGGATTTGATATAAAGTTTGTCGAGTTATGTATGTATATACTGCACAAAACCAAAAGACGATATGAGAAGCAGAGTGTATAAGGTAAATGGCATGCACAGGGCAATGAAACCTTGATACATTCTGCACCGAAACAACCTTTTTTGTTGTAACAGTGCATGTATCTCAGCTTGTACATACTTATGTCATTATTCTTTCATCTCACAACTTCCAAGTTCAGAAAAGACCATGTACGACTGCTGATACCGTCAGTCAACCATATGACTCTTTTATCTACCAGTTTTATTAATCCAATCTGACCATTTTTATTAGCAGTAATTTATTATTAATATTAATAAAAAGAAGGTGTGGGTTTGTTGAACACGGCAATCATAATTGTGTAAAAATTTAATAATACTGCCAGTTGGATTGAAGGCAATTGAATTAAAGCAACGTGCATTTTTATCGTTATCTTTATTTCAGATTCCACACCACTAAATACATTCATGGTTGATTAGCCATAAGGATTATCATAGATACTGGATTGGATATACAGCTTACAGAATTTAAAGCCCTTTTTTTGCTATATAAAGGTTTCTAAATGGTTTTATTGAAATGGGTACAAGAAAGGATGAAGAATCAACTTATTTTGGCGAAATGAAATTTGCTGGGTTGTTTGGCACAAGTGTATGAAGTGCTAGGGTCGTTTTAAATAGCAAAATTAGAAATCACCTAAATTCTCCACAAGCTATTTAAAAGTCGAATTTCTTGTTATCAAATGGATGTAACATCAACGTCTTGGGAGACATCGTTGTGTCACAGTGCTAATGATGATTTTGAATGGTGTGGGAAACGCCTGCTAAGACTAGATCACTTTTGTCCATTTCCATTTGATCTTCAACATCAGCCCATTTTTGGGGAGTGCGGCGGTGAAATTAAGTGGTGCTCTTGCTGTCACCAACAAGACTATTATTTGCAACCCTTGGAAATTTTTGAGTGCGCAAGTTCCAAAGCTGAGTGTGCATGCGGAGGCAGAGAATGGACTAAACGAAGAGGAGGGGAGTATGTTGGAGGGCTCAGAACTTATATAAACAATTTTATTCGGTTTTACTCATTGAAACTACAGCATATATGATTTTAAAGGCTGGCCTAGAAACTGTGAATAACTCTTTTACACTAGTTTACTGAAAGGGTAGCCGTAACTTAATTGATGTGCTGTGCATAATAAGTGTCAAGTATATATTAAACCAATACTGGAGAAATATAATTAAGATAAAGTTTATTTACTTGTGTGCTTACAACTGTACTGAATCGAGATGAAGCTAGGGGGAAGATATCTGGATAAGGATGGGAACGGGTAGTGTACCTGATTCATTTTTTATTGATTACACGAATGAATGAACGAATTTGTATCTAGTTTTTAATTTAATTTTTTAAAACTAAACTTTTAGGTACATCACCCTCATTCCAGAGGAGAGCGAGGATATGTGGCATGCCTACAATCTCATTGCCGAAGGCAACTATGTGCGATCCACAACTATTCGCAAAGTTCAGAATGAGTCTGCCACCGGTTCCTCCACCAGCAACAGAGTTAGAACTGTTCTCACCATTCAGGTGGAGAGCGTGGACTTTGACACGCAGGCATGTGTTCTTCGCTTGAAAGGGCGAAATGTTCAGGAAAACCAATATGTTAAGGTAAATGATTATGGTAGGAGGGATGAAAAGCAGTAGTTTTTTCACTACCTATAGCTCAACTATGTTTTTAAAACAGATGGGTGCCTACCACACATTAGACTTGGAGGTGAACAGAAAGTTCACAGTGACAAAAACTTGGGACTCTGTTGACCTCGACAGAGTAGACAACGCTTGTGATCCCGCTCAGGTTAGAATGTGTCTTCTAAAAACACTTTATAATATGCTTCGTACAAGTTTCATAATGTTTCGTTTACTATTCTAGAGAGCTGATGTGGCAGCAGTTGTGATGCAAGAAGGGTTAGCCCATGTGTGCCTTGTCTTGTCTTCGATGACCCTTGTCAGGGCAAAAATAGATCAGTCCATACCTAGGAAACGACATGGAAACATTGGAAATTACGAAAAGGTTATTTTCACATTTTACAAATATGCACAGGCTTCCCACTCCAGTCTCATTTACGAATTTCTTTATTCTTTCACAGGGTTTACAGAAGTTTTTCGAAAACGTGATGCAAGCAGTGATACGTCATGTCAACTTTGAGATTGTGAAGTGTGTTCTTATAGCAAGTCCCGGTTTTGTGAAAGAACAATTTTTCGACTACATGTTCCAACAAGCCCTCAAGACTGATAATAAACTTTTGCTGGATAACAAGGGCAAATTCTTGTTAGTGCATGCTTCCAGCGGATTCAAACATTCTTTAAGGGGTTAGATTCATAATGTTTTCCCTAATTTATTTCATACTAAGCAGCTATCGTAAATCCAATTATTGTTATTTCTGCTACTTATAGAGGTATTGACATCTCCTGCTGTAATGGCAAAACTTGCTGATACAAAAGCCGCTGGAGAGGTCAAAGCTCTGGAAACGTTTTATAGCATGCTACAGTCTGAGCCAGAAAAGGCTTTTTATGGCTTGAAGCAAGTTGAGAAAGCGAATGAAGCACAAGCTGTTGAAGTTCTCATGATTTCCGATGCCCTCTTCAGGTATTTCATGTTGATTTCATGGATATGCAATTTCCGTAAACCTAACTTGTTCAGTTAAGAACTCTAACTATTTAATTATACAATGTAGGGGCTGTGATGTTCCAACACGGAAACGATACGTAACTCTTATTGAAAGCGTGAAGGAAAGCGGTGGCGAAGTGAAAATATTCTCAAGTCTGCACGTGTCAGGCGAACGTGAGTCTAAAATAATTCGTCTTTCGTACAAACTGTGATTAAGAAAGAAAGTATTCAATTTTCCTCTTGTTCTTTTTGTTCAAAGAACTGTCTCAACTCACTGGAATCGCAGCCATCCTTCGCTTCCCAATGCCCGAGCTAGAAGATGAAGTCGACGAAGATGATTCCGACGAATCAGAAGAAGAAGTTGAAGATAAAGAGCCGGAAAGAGATGACCAATCTTAAAAACTGTTTCTTTTTAAAACACATGTCTTCACTTTCAAATCATCATCATGACTTGCAAAATTACGAAAAACAAACAAATTTCTCAAGTCCAAAAGTTCCGCTCAATTCTTGTTGCAGCTAAATTGGCTATACTAATGTTAAGTACTATCAAATTTTTAAAACGCTGAGCAATAAAAAAAATGCATTGTTGATTCTCGCGCCACACTATAAATACAATTTTCACTCAAATACTTTCTTTATTATTTACAATTTCCCGACCAGAAATGTTAAAAAATTGTTTTGGCAGAAAGGTTCTTCTCGTAAACTTGGTACAAGTACAGCCACTCGTTTCCATACATTAAGGATACTGTTCACAGTTTATAATAACTGGGGTTTTCATTTTTATGCTGTCGTCAGCACTAGCAAAGTAGATTTATATGTATGGGCTCTAGCTCAACAATTATACTTAAAACGATTCAACAATAATTATAATTCTAATTCCCTCATTCGCACACACTTCCAACGTACAACTAGAAAAAATGCTTCCGGATCTCTTTGATCTTTCCATAAAAGTACATATAACATTTTTATGCACAAATGAGAAGGCTTTAGACAAGTAATCAATCCTAAATCGAAAAGGTAAATTTGTAGCTTTAATTTTTGGCCACCACCACACAGGTACAATTGTATTCAATTCAATGTTACATACTCTCTATCAACCAACATCAAGCATTCCTTTTCCTAATCATAAGATAGCTACATAAATGTTACGCAGGTAAACAAATTGTAAACGAGTTTAATTCATTTCATACAATTCTATTTCTCTCTCCATATTATCTGCTTCAAACACACAAGGTTTACAATTGCATTGACTTGACCATTGTATAGATATCACATCACACGCCATTCTCATAACTATGTAAACCTATTGTAGTTAGCTTAAATACACAATGGATATAATTCATACATATAAATAACTCTGTAAAATGGCATTTTGGATCACATTAAACTGTCAACTCTGTTAAATCATTTTTGAACAGCTTAGTTTTTCCTTACACAAAACTTTTAATTGAAAGGAGACCTGCTCAGTAGTTATATCCTCAATTTGATAACCACTTTGGTTGAATTTTATAACAGGAAATAATTTTTTAACGTAAATAGTTTAATTTTCAACAATTACTTTGACAGTCTTCCACTTTTTTTTGAGAGAGATAAGTAAGTAGATAAATAGAGCAAGATTAAAAAGCGTTTCGGAGTTCCGTTTTTAGTTCACAAGTGCAACAAACATTTAAATAGGTTGCTATAATAATATAACTTTATGCTGCGGGTGATGTCAAGGTGTTTTGTTTCAAGTGTTTTTTTGGTAGAGACATTTTTTGGAAGGTCATGTGGACAACAAGAAAAGGGAGTTTGTTTTAAATTAGTTTATGTGTCTTAACCTACCGATTTATTAAACATGACGACGTTTTCACTGGAAAAATAGTGTTCAATTTGCAAGCATATACCCCCGCATACAAATTATTACTCGTAATACATACATATGATGAAATGATTGCCTTTGATTTTGATGCTGGCTTGCATTGGCATCTAGTTTTAACTTTAAATTGCGATATAGTACATATTTTGTACTACTAGTAAAAATGTGAATTGATCGATGAACCTGTTGAATTTTGAATAATATTCTTTTTTTTCTAGACCGGAAACCCTGAATCAATTCAGTCATCTCTGAGTTGAGGCTTTACATACTATGAGTTACATTGTGAGTACCTAATATATCAGAAATCTTGTATCCAGTTCTTACCAACTAGTTTAATACATGATGATTGTTCCTTAGGAAATCTTACAAATTAGCTCAACCATTTTGATTCGAAGGTTCTGATTTGTCTCATTGTTTTCTGATTGTGGCTTTGAGGAAAATGGCTTAGTTGTGTTGGGGTCTAATCCTAAATACATGGACACGTAATAATTGTATATAGTTCAGTGATTGATTGCATAGGTAGAATTTGAACGAAGGGCATGCCACATATTAACATGTCACGCACGTCGTCACACATTCAAAACAGCATAAAAATGTATTTAGCTGCGTTTTCGTTTAACAAATCAATTCATAATATGGTGGACCTTTCCCAGGCACAAAACATTATTATAGTCATGTAGTGTAAAATTTAACATGCACACTAACTATCATTAGCATCTGTCAAACCTCAAAAATTCATCTTTATCAATTCATAAAAGATTAAAATAATATGTAGATCATTCACTACAAAATACAGCCCATATAATGAGCAGACATATACTTGGACACCCTAATTGCCCAAAAAGTGCACACATTCAACCAAACATTTATAACGAATAATCTGACACATTTTTTCCAGTACATAAAGTACGCAGTCTAATAATGTAAAAGAGAGTTTGTAAAATAGTGCATGAAATCTGCTAAAATTTTCTATAATTTACTTTTTTTTCAATACTACATCATCATTGATGAGTGATTTGATTGCCACTATATATAAGTCTGCTTGCATTGCTGCCCTGAAACTATGTTTAACTAAAGTGCTAAACTCGTAAATGTGACGCATTTACGGTATATCTAGGGACTTGGTGTTTTTGGAGTCCGTATGACGAACAAATTTAAACTTACATAAATATATGTCATATACATAGTACAATACCATCTACTACTACTTCTAGAGTTGGTGGAAACCTACTAAACTTGGAATCCACTTTGGCTTGCACTCACTCTTGCTAAAATACTAAATACTTTTGCTTTAAAGTAAAGAGAGAATATACGGTTTTGAAAGTATGATAAAACCGTGTAGCCCTTGAAATTGTTCTAATTTAACGACTGTTGTAGGTTGGAGTTGAAAGTATTGTTTTATTATGAGGGAAGCCAATCATTCTTGGTTTAGATGGATTTGCAGTTTAGCTTCCACGGCTGAGTTTTTTAACAACAGGCAAGCTTCAACTCGCTCTTGGTGTACTCACCTCCGTTTTGATCCGACACTAGAAGTTAAAATTCAGAATTATTTATACATGACGTTTCAAACTTTTAAAAGATACATGTCTATTCTCAGTATTAAATAGTTACCTCCACCAGTTAAGCTCTGGCAAAAGTACTTGTTATCAACCCAGCGATCCTTGAGTGACAAGTTGAACATTGAATATCGTGGGTCTCCAGTCACTTCTTGGACGATATCGAGAAAACTTGGGAGTCGCTGATACACCTCACTACCGCGTAGGGTGCTGTAGGTCTCCAGCAAAATAAGCCCTTTGCATCTGCGTAAAAACCATTTGCATTTATGTATTTATTGATACTGATGATTTATTGATGCCAAGAACATCAAATACTTTTAGATAGGAGCTACAGTTGACAGTTACCTTTCGTGGCAAGGATCTTTGTAGACATCCAACTGGAAATACTGATTGTTCAAAAGGAAGCATCGACGATCTTTGAAAACCGTGACGTGATGGGGGTCCCGCTGAGCAAGCATGTTATTGTAGTCTCTTTGTGTCAACGTCGTCTTCACCTCAACCACTTGTCCTTGAAGCTCTGGTCGACGTACTGTGTACGTGTAGCTGAAGTGATTCTAAAGAGGAAATGCACAGGAAATGTAAGTTTGCATGCTTACCAGCAGTTTTTTCCTTAGAGTTACAAAATTACGTACCAACTGGCCGCGTTTCCTTAGCCTGGCCTGCACCTTGGGGCCATTAGTCTGCAGATAGTCGTGGACGACAGTAAAGTCCTGAAAACCAGACGGGAAATGCTTCTTGTCCGGCAGCGGTCCCTTGACCAGGAACTTGACCTTTTTTGCATTCGTCTCAAGCCGATCCTTTGCATCAATTCCCAGCTTCTGGCATACGCACTGTAAATTTCAACCATTCATGATAATTTTCAGTTCAAACTTTTATCATCCAACCTTAAACTTTAAGGAAATTCATTTCTCATGTCAATTTTCGTGTTTGTCATACCATTACACATTATTTTTAAGCGGCGCGCATACACTAAACCTTAAAAAATAAAAACACATAAAAACGTGGACTATCAACATAAAAAGGATCTAGCAACATCCCGAAAATCATAAACCATTATAGAGAGTTTACATTTCATGAGGGAAACATAAATGGTGCCTTTGCAGACATTACAATTTGCATAACAGCAGCCTGAACCAGAGTCAGGATCAGGTCTGTTCATTCATCTTACCCATAAAGTGAACACAAGAAACTGAATATGCTGTACACAACAAAAAATAATATGCAAGTGGGCTGCTGCTTGCTGGCCGACGAGACCAACAGTGAAAGTTTTATGAGGACATTGCATACTCTGCTGTCGTGAATCCAGCTAGTAATAATTTTAAGTGATGGATGCAGCACGAGATTCCATTCCACGGCATGGCTGCTGAAGGGCTGACTGAGAATAACAGTTTTTTGTTGTGTGAAACATAGTATCGCGATTACAACAAGGAACAAGTAATATATGCAATTGCAGAAAGATGACATGTCATTAAAATAATAAGAGTTGGGTTGAGAGCAGAAAGAAGCATGACAATTATGATGATAAAACGTTTTTGCATGCGTGCATATTTGTGCAAAACAATTACACATTGGACAAGGGCATGTTTTGTCATGGGGCATTATGAGACACATTGAAGATTGAGCTCATAATGATATTTTTACTATTGACACATTCTTGCAGAATGTTTGTCCTTGAACCAAAGCAATAATAATTTGCATCGCACATTGTACTGCATAATTGGATTACAGAAAAATAGTGTTGACATAAAGGGTAAGTAAATTCACATGATTATGAGTTGAATACAGATCTACGTTTTGGACGTAATCTTTTAGTGTAGATCTAATTTAGCTTGAGCTAATTTGAATTCTCGACGACGACTCAAACCACGACATTTCACTTTTAATTAAATTTTCTTAGAATGGAGAATATTTACAAAGGTACTACATCTTATTGGTATAACTAGTTAAGCATGTTTACAATACATTAATATGTATATCACCCTCCCATTTCTTGTGAAGGTATTTGCTAGAAGACGAAGAGAGAAGTAGAAAAAACAAAGTATGTATGTATTTAAGCGTCACACGTCACACAGTAATCAGTTTAAATTCTTTGAAAAGAAGCGTCATCATTGACAAGAGTATTCAGCTGAGCATTTTTCATGGTCGAGATAAGCTCATAATTGTCATCGTTGTCCGTCCCAATATTCGAGTCATCGAGTAAAGACAAGGCGGAGGATGATACGGAAGAGTTAGCTGACTGGGACAAGAGATCGCAAGTGCTAAAGCAGCCGCTACTACTGCTACTAGAGCGCGATACAAAGGTGCTGTGACTACTGGACTGAGCTGTGCTCACAACTTGGTCCCCAAAAATCTTCCTCAACTCTCTATCCACAACCTCTTCTCCGCAGGTAAAGGAGAGGTGAGTTCGTTCAATAATTACCTGAATCATGCGGCACACCTTCGACTCGAAATCTGATGAGTTGTCCACCACATCGAAGTAAGGGTGACCCACCCAAGCTTGAGCTGCCTTCTTGTCCAATTCTCGAGCCAAAGCTATTCCTTCCGTGCGACAGATATGGTCCTAATAAAATGAGAAAAGAATTGAGGGAAACCCATTAAAATTGTTGGATCATTTCCTAATTCCCATTTGATTAGTTTAGTCATTGTCGTCCATGAAATGAGTGACAAGAGTGTTGACAAAAGGGACACTAATCTACTAAAATACGACACTAAAACTGAATACCCTGTCCAAACTAAAAAGCTTTTGGGATCATGCCCTCTGTATTTTTGGAACGAGTAGTTTCTGGCATAACATCCATCCATATCCATACAATGCATGTGGTTTAGTGGGAAGGCAATGGGGATTTCAAAAGTATTTACGTTTTTCACATGCAAGATTACCTATCAAAATTCTACATAATTTTCAATGAAACGAGACAAAAGAGTGGGACTGACTTGGATTTAGATCTAAATTGAAAGTCGGAAAGTAGCCTCTAATATCTATACACTGACTTGACTAGTAAGTTGTTCCACTCAATTTCAGTTGAAAGGAAATGGGAGAAAAAGTTTGCACTTTTTTTTGCATACTTTCACTTCACTCCATTTTACTTCAATTCAATCCCATCTCATCAACTCAGGGGAAAAGAATGAGTTTTCCTTGAAGGACAACATAAATTAAATGGAAGAGCGAGTAAAAGACGCGACGCAAAACATGTGCTATGGAAAATGTATGTAGGTAATTTGAGAGTTGCACTTTCAATTCCCTTTTCATTAGAGACAAGTAGTAATGAAGGATGGTGATGATGCCATAGGAAAATTGGTATTATGCTCCCCTTTCAGATGACTAGAGCCAATTTGCTTGCTTGTCATTCTAGCCAGCTCCACAGCATAATATGGAATTAATTGAGCGCGATAGATATGTACAGACTCCTATCTCAAGTAGTCTCACCTCAGTTGTGTAGAACGGCTCGGCCCCGTTTGCAGCAGAGACCATATGTATGATTTGATTGTATCTCGTGTCCCTGATGTCAACCTCGTTCAGGTTGTTTCGAGCCAAAATGTCTTCCCAATAGGATCTCTTGATGACTGTAGGGAAAAGAGATTCAATTCAATTCACTTCATATTTACGCTCGCTGCATCATTCCTTTCTAAAGCACAATTAATTAGGAGTAACAATGCAATTTTAAAACGAGATGATGTGATGCGAATCGATCCACTTACATGCAGAAGCATCCATTGTGCCTCGGTCGCAAATGATGAGGACGTCCTTGTCAATCGCTTCGGCCATTCGGAAGAAGACACTCTCGATTTGCATCATGGTTCTTAGGAGCTCCTCTTGGAACCGGAATGCTTTATAATTTGAAAACATCGTTCGCTAACGATACACAACAAGGAGTCTCCCATCAAGAGCAAATTGACGACAAAAAGGTGTCGAACGAAAACAAGGTGCATGCAAAACTTGACCTTTCTTTCACTCACGCTCTCAAACATCGCATTACAAATCGCATCAATCAAACCATCACAAGCAAAAAAGCAAAACTACCATGCAAAATTACTCAAACAATTGAATTTAGTTATTATTAGCATCAAATATTTTATACCAACACATTTTAGATCTCATAACTGGTAGGGAAGTCTCTAACTTAATAGGATTTTCTGAGCATCGTCGTAATAATGCTATTTTTCCTGCAAATGTTCGTTTTGCGTCATTGGACGCCCATGCCGTTTTCATGCTATTAATCAAATTTAAATCTACCCGAGTCAAATGCTATACAATACATCAGAAGCATAACATAAGGGAACTCTTCTTGTTTTTTTTTTTGGAAATAAACCCATCAACCTAATTTACATACATACAGTATAATGGTTTTGAGCATTTCAGACATGTTTCTCCATACACTAATTCGATTACTCTTTTCAGCCCTTACTCATCCTCATTTTATGATATTGTATCATCATCACATCACCATTATCATGATCATCATAAGTACGGGAACAGAGAAACTCTCTTCAAATTTCAAACATTCATAAACCAAAAAGTAGCTGGGAGCAAGTCTTAAAACTATCTCCTGCCGTCAGAAAGATTATATTACACAGTAAAAATCATAGTCTCATGATACCCTGTCTACGGGAGCTCACACACGATGTGTTGGGTTGAGGTAGGTAGATAATCCAAAAAATGGAAAGTCATGGAGAAAAAAGGTTATTTCTATCTGAGATACATGGCCACTCACTCACTCCTGCCTTTAGTAGCCTTCGAACGTCATTCAAGTGGAAAATAGGCTTTTACTTGGCTTTTTATATACTGCCGGTAGAGTCTTCGAAGGATGTCTCATTTTTGCTTTACTTACTCCTAATCCTTCTTTACACACTCTTTTACTCAATGTTCAAAAAGAAATTGGGTGTTTTTTCCTATTCACAAAGTAAATGTTATGATCATCATCACGATGATGATGCAATTGCGACGCAGAAAAAAGTAGGAGAGGAAGCAACGCATCCTTAGAAAAGTCATTTGTAAAGAAGAATATAAAAACTAGCTTTAATCCTATTGTTGAGGTCTGAACTACAAAGTGCAAAGTCCACATTTATTTTTTTCTCTTTCTCATCGTCAGTAATAATTCTTGGTGTTTGCTTACTTGGTCTCCCAACTCAACTGGAGTGAGTCAGTGAGTTAGACACCACAACTAATGTTGATGAGGACGGAGAAAGTTGCGCCACTACTTTTTCTTAGTAAACAACAAATGTGTGAGGGGGGGTCTCTTTTTCCCAAAGCTTTTCTCTCATCGTTTGGTTCTGAGACGGAGAAAACGTGGATTCATATGTGCATTGCATTATGCATAATATATGTAAACAAGAATGGTGTGGAAATGGCAGCTTGCTTGATATTAAAGCGGAGCTGGTAGGCCTTGATGTGATGGAAAGTATATCAGACATGATGTACGTATGTATTTATGTAACTGAAATATTGATTTAAGAATTCACAGCTCTGTCATTAGAGTTTTTATAAGTACGAATATATACTAGGGAAAGCTGCCTTTCCCTCTAAATAAATGAAGACTGACTGCTACTACTGCTGCAGGTGAGTTTAGAAAACGAAGTTAGATAGTACTGATTCGAAGCTTGTAATAAATCCCTACCCAACGGGTTTTATCATTTTTACGGTTGGAAAAATACAATTTGGGAATTAGGTTGTTGGTACTGTTATGTGATGGATGCCAGCTAATGGAAAGTTTTATCGAACTACGTTCATCGGATTTAACTCATTTCTCTGTAACTGACATGACATAACCATCAGACATTACAGATGTCAAAGCAGATGAGAAGAACGAAAACAAGATTTTTTGTGCATATTATTCCTTTCAGCTTTCAAGGTAAATAATAGGTACTTATTATCCCTTCACAATTGACCCTTTTTATGCAAATGCACAAACAGAATGTAGCCCAGCTATTTTAAAATGGAGTGTGCTGACGTTAAGAGTTCTTTTGTCATTAACACAATACACTGGAATCCCTTAAAACTTTTCCAAGTGTAACAAATAAGTACTCAATGGAGAAATGCAGTAGCGGATGTTTAACTGGTGGAAAAGTTTATAATGATCTCATATCTCCACACATACTTTTCCCAAACCGGTGACTGGAAATGAAGCAGCGTTATTGTTAGTCTTACTTACAAAACATATTATTCAAATGGTTTCTGTTCCCTTGATTTTGTAACCTTGACTAACTATTTTTTTGTTCATTGCTGGACTTTGAACTTTTCATCTCTCTCAAGGTGAAATGAAGGCATGTTGTATTATTCAGAAACTTACATCTAGCACCGATTTCCACCATCAGCTTCCACCCAGATAAAAAAATGTGTTATTAAATGATAATGTTTGTAACTTTCATTGCTACGCCAGGAGCATCAAATACATGAAGACATTTTATGGTAAAATGAGCCGTCTCCATCTTCTATAGGAACCAGTCACGAACAAGTTTTCATTACTTTTGTATGCACATCAAAATGAACAACTAGACCAAAAGTTTCTCCGGAAAATTGTGAAAACTTTTTTTGGGGGGAAAGCACAAGTAGCAAAAGCTACGAGGAAATGGTCCCTGACAAAAAATCTCATTTGTTCTTTTTGCGACGTTACTTACTACCTACCACCGCCACACCAGTAAAGTCAAGGGCCGGTGTCGGATTGTGGCATGGGATGGTGGAATAAAAAAAGAAAGAAATGAAATTGGAATAGGACATCATATCATATTAAAGGAGGAAGAAGCCTCAGTCTCAAGCTCACTTTTTGTGTGCCTATTGAGGAAGGGAATCGTGCTCAAAATATAATGAGTAACAAACTAGGTCCACTTCCAGGCCTTCTGGTCATTCCTTGTTTTCCCATAAAAAATTGTAGCTCCCCCATCAATTTCTCAGGAAGACCAATAAACATTTATAATGCTGGATGGATATAGCATAACAATATTTCATATCGATCCAATTCGACAATAAATATAGAGCTATTAGTATGTCTGCCCGGCTCGTGTATGGGAACCCACTATCTGCTCAAATAATTCCAGTCCAATTTCCCTGATTCAGTTCACAACTTGGACACATCCTAACCTGATTATGAGCATGATGATAGATAGATGGTAAATAAAGTGCTGATATGATCGTATCATCACTATCAACTGTCGTTGTTTCGGGTACAAGGATTTCCCGGAAGGAAAATTGTCAGATGAATTCTCAACTAATGACAGTCCAGTCTGACCAGACGTTGATAATATATACAACTAGTAAATAGTTCCTGGTCTCGTAGAAGTTTGTCAAAATGGGACAAATAATTTACTCAAGTAGCATACTATTATAATAATTGTCAGCTTCTGAAAGGTATATTATTTGTGGTTTCCAAAACAACTAATTTAAAGAGAAGGCAAACCTACTCACATTTAAGCAGTTTGTAACAACAAAAAATAAAACAAAAAGCAGTTACTTAACCAAGCATTAAAAATGATAAAAAAGTTACCAAATTTACACTCGTTTCTGTGCTCTTGAGCCCGGCCACTGTTCAATTTCAACCGAACCTACCATCATGGCTGTCATATCAACGGCAAGATTGAGTATCGCTATTCAAGGCAAATTTGAGAGTTCTGTGGACCCTGCGGTTTCCTTCTCAAGCCATTATCATCATCATCAGCCAAAGTGTCTGGGGCTGTGGAAGTCCATTTGACATTCATTGGCTTAGACCAGTGACCAGCCAGGAGGAATCAATTTGCTCGAAAGATTTTGTGAAAAACAGGATCACTTCTTGCAATTTTCCTGGAAGCTTTTTTTAATCTACCGCAGTACAAAAAATGGCATGCAAACCCCGAATTTGCACATAAAAAAGGCAATAAAAAAGATGATGAAAAATGGCAATTTTCATGTACATACGCTCGCCGTGTCATTCTTACAATCACAAATCTATATCTACGATCTACACGTACTCATTCATTCGCCCCATTTATGATTATCCCGTGTCATTTCAAACACATCATGCAAAATTAATGCATAGTGACAGCCTTGACAGAATCGTAAATTGGCCATATTCATTCGCAAAAACCCTTTTCGGAGTCCGTTATATGTACATATTACGCATGAATAATGTATGTGAGACACATCCACACATATTTACATACGGGACATTCAGCTATATAACATGAGCATTCGAGCCAAAACAAGGAAACAAAATCCATAAGTACTTTTCGCATTCTATATTTTATGCAGAAAATAATTACACGTTTGTTCATTTCAATAATACCGTTTTTGCTCGTTGTGGGAGATTCGGATGGAATTGAAAGTATCGGAGCAGGAGCATACATAGATGTAGCGTTGCATACAAAAATCAGGATACAGAGTTTGCAAAAAGTCAGCGGAAATTAGCTAGAGCTGTTGATGAAGACAAGCGAAAGCAGGGAAGCTGTTGAAATGCAGGGGCAATGGTAACAAGCTAAATGTTGAACACAGAGCTACTTTAGTTAAACAATTTGTTCAGTATATCATCTCGGTCCACGTTAAAAGGATAAGTGAGTTGTGAAACGAATGCGAATATATTTACATTTGTCTTATACGACTGACATGTGGCATGGCTAACAGAAAAAATGTGAGTAGCAAAACCATTATTCTCTCATCAGTCTACATGATGAGCCAATCAACCATTTCATATAATTTTCACGGTCTCTCTGTAACCCATCGCCATCTGGCTTGCCCGAAGATGTGTAATAAAAACAATCTTTGGTTTTGCAATTTTCTTGGATTTTGTCTCTCGTTAAACGAGCATTTTTACTAAAGAGAAAATTGGCCGCGATAGCATATAATAAAGAAAGAATGTTTGTATCACTATGTTACTGCGAATCTCAACATTAAATACTTTTTCATGGAAAATATAAGCTTTTAGATTGGATCGTATTTTCGACTAGTTTTAAGATGGCGATTTGTCTGGCCGTGACCTAAGAAAGAACAGTTTCCTCTCAACCAACCAAGTTATTCGGCTAGTATGTCTTTTCTCTTTCACATGGCAGAACATGATGATGATGATTCTCATGTAGATCTACTTTTGACTAGTTTTATCGTCGTAACAAACACCAAATGGTTACAAAGAGGGAAGCCATGTCTTGACACTGACATTGATAAACTGTGTGCTAGCAAGAGCTTCGATAATCTCTAGAGAGTCCTTTTCAATTGGAAACGTTTATAGCTAGCAAACAATTCTGTTTTTATCAACAAAAAATTGCGCTACTTCAAAATAGAATTTAGTTGAACCGTGGTAAATGAAATTATTTACTGTTATGTGGAGAAAGTGTTTCACTAAACGGTTGCTGCCAGGGACTAAAACTCAAAGCTGGGAAGCGGATTTAGATATGGATTTCTATAGAGCATTTAAAGCAAAAGCGGGAAGAAATAAGAAAATTTAAAGATATTCACCTTCATCCTCGCTCAACTCGGAGAATTTGATGCCACCCCTGAAAATAAAAATTAGTATTGAAAAAGTAGTCAAATACAAAAACTAGATTTACAATTTCCGAAATAGATTGGATTGTCGTCACATCATATCACATCACCCGAAATTAGATTTGAATTCTGTTGAAGGACCTGACTCAAAAACGTAGGGAAAAAGCTTCCTTAGATCTTAAAGCTTCCATGTAAAATAAAAGCTGGCATTTTAGCAAGAAACATAAAACGTATGTTATATGCAATTTCATTCGCCAAAAAGTTTTTACGACTTGTCACTTTTAGTTTTTTCTCGTCCACTCATCTTGTATCCAACCAACCTATTTCATGGCATTACTTATTTGTTGAGAAGTCACAGGAAGCCAAAATTGAGCAAAAGCTTTTATAGCCCTTTGAATAGTCAGTATTGAATTATTCGAAATGTGGGACAAGTGTACAACATTAAAACTGTATGAGAGGGAGATCCCAGTCTCAATCTATCTAAAAGGAAGTTGCAAAAGAGATTGTTGGTTTTATGTGTGGCTAGAGATCAGATTTCGGGAGCAGACAACGCGGCACCAAGTGAATGAACTTTTTTACTCGTCATTCCCCGTATTATGTAGTTGCTTCTGAGAATGTTCACGGATGAAATAGCGTCATGAAATGTTTCTATTGTTCTTTTCTCCTTCCTCTTTCTACATCCAATAATAGGTCCCGTCTGCTAGGGGATTTCTTGTGTGAGTGTACCCGAATACCTTACTCCATCTCAGAAATTGTGACAAGGACTTTTGCGAATCGAAGTCGCACTCATTTAGCATCTATTGTGACTACGTCGTACAAATCACAATTTTCAAGACAACACCCTCACTTACGAGCTTGTCACGATAAATTTGGGTCATTCACATACATATATAGGTAAGTGGGCATCTAGCTCTTTTTGAGAAGAAAGTATCAACTTACCCCAACAGAACAGTGGCAGCTTCCGGAACCCGAAAAACTTTCCAGCCGAGATTCTCAAAGAAGGTGCAGAGTCTCGCTTGGCCCGTTGTTTTGCCACCGCAAGGACCTAAAAAGAAACATTCCATATTGAATTTTTTGTTTGCATCGGGAATCTGGACCAATTTACATCGCAATTTATTTATGTGTTGAGCGTCAAAGTCCATGGGTTATCATGTGTTCAAAACAGACTACATAAAATCATCACATCTTCCCGTTTAGGGACAGTTTTTGGAATCATGCCGAAGGTTTGCTTTCACAACTCCATATTATTACATATTTTCGTCACCCGTACTCAAAAAGAGCCAACGTTTTCAGTTCATGCACCAAAATAGGTGGCAAGGGAAAATGCAGAAACATTTCTCCCTTGCATATTTGGAACACTCAAAATTGGATTATTCAGATGAGTAGAACCAGTTGGGTCTAAGTACACAACACATATTACATTATAATTTTTTTTTATAAAAATGGCGGGTGAAACCTCCTGTTTTATGAACAAAGAGAAAAAATAGCGAGTGAAATAATGTCTCATCCATCAGAGAAAAACGAAGCATATCCCTGGCCCGCTGCCAAAGCCAAGAAAGTTGTTCTTTGTTCCTCCACCACAAGAATGGATGGACGTTGTACGTGGAGAAGATTTGTATCCTTACCTTCTCACGTCTACTTTGTAAACTTCTTTAGTGACAGATTAGCAGGCTAGTTTTGGCTACTTCTTTTTCAATTACTAAACTACTCCTCTCCCAATATACTAACTAAGCCGCACGTATATCAATCAAGTGAGTAGCCAAGAATGCATGGTCTGGTTTGGTTTGGGTTTAGCGTGCCTTGTCTTGCAACACGAGAATGCACTAATAGCGTAAAACCTACGACAATTCTTTCCCAATTGCGGAGATTGAATATATGAGATATACAGCTTGCGAGTGGCAGCAAGACAGAAAAGTCTGTTCAGTTCTTGACTTGCACAACTTGCATTATTCTCATCTATATCAAACCAAACATGTATATGTTGATTCAGTTGAGCGCTAATAAACTAATAATGTATATGCCTGATACTAGTCAAAATCATTAGTCGATTCAGTAAAAAGATCTTCCGACCTATTAGTTAACACATATTACTTGGGAGACTTTCCTTTAAGCCGAGGTGGGTAAACAGAATTGTATTTTTAACTTGTTGACCAACAACCAACAGTAATAATAAGTGAGTATGCACATTCGTAAAAATTATGACGTGATTGGAGCAGATGTGCTCCGTTATCTTGTTACAAAGCGCACTTTATTATAATTTTTTTGAGTAAACACACTCGCTCCCTTTCATTATTTCTTCCAAAACAGTGGTTTGCTTAGTTCCAGCAATGAAATAAATGATTACATAAACAAAAAGCGGGAGGTATGCTTTCAGCTAAAATGGTCATACAGGTCTCTTGAATGACTCCGTAACTAAAATGATGAAACGATATGATATGATAATGCTCAACCCCTGACATTACATTATTAGTGCCCATTTACATTTATGTAAGTACTTTCTTTCTCCCTCGCATCATGTTTTATCCACTTACTTTGACCAACTATTACACAACTTGAGTAAGTAGGCTACTCCCCAACATAACATTATGTCTGAAGAAGTGCTTGGCTTGGGATTTCTAGCTTGTTTTCGAAATTGATGCAAACCATTTCCATATGTGTACAAAGTACAATACATAATCTCTTTCGCAACCACGCTCGGAGCAGAGCCCAAGACTCACGAAATGTTGTCATAAGCATAAGAACAGGATTGAACAAAAAAAAGTGCCATTTCCTTTTTTGCTGGGTTCAAAGTTCCCCTTATTCCTGTCGACAAATGGAAATTCTTGCTGACTTCTATTTTTTGTCATAACATAAGCAAAATGAAAAATAATGTGAATTGTGAACTACACGAACAAGAAGAAGAAGATAAGGTTCATTTCTTATCAGCAGGAGAGAAGAGGAAGGAGGGTATTCATTATGTATATCATTATACTTGTGCCATGCCACAGCCACGCTATCAAGATGCATGTGGTTGTAACAAATTCTATTTTTAGCAGTGCTATATCCGTCTACAAATGAGAGATATAAGGATAGAGTCAAGATATGATAGTTCCCTTCTTTTTGTACAGGAAGAAATGTTGACTGCTGTGGGGCTGCGATAAGCATGATGCATGAAATGTGGAGAGTGCACACACGCTTGCAAATAAGACAATGCCAAGTCAAACACTAATTTCATGTTTTTCTCCCAATCTTTCCATTTGAAAAGAGAAGTTGCAAATGCTAACGGCTTGACTTTTCTCATTGTGGTTGTAGTATGGTGCTCAAAGTCCAAACATTCAATTTGATTCATTCCAATCCACATTGGTTTCGTAATCGATGAGTCTTTCATGTGGAAAGAACAAAACGGAACTGTGATGATAATGATAAAAAATAGCACGCTTTCACATGTGCCTGCACTACGTGCTAATTTCTTGTAGCCATTACGATAACAGGCACATGCCACAGTTTGACCGTGAAAACATAAAAGTTAAGCCGGGTGGCTCTGCTTGGCGTGGCTCTAGGCCAGATTTAATGAAAAATGTTCGTCTAAGTTGATGAATAATATATATATGGATATATATGTGCAATAATTGTAAACGCTTTTGATTGGAAAGGAAGATCAGCACAGGGCCGCTGCCGATACTGCTGTGAGCAGTTAAACTTCCTGCAATTAAATGCTAATCTGGAGTATTTACTACGGATTCCATTAAATTCTTGTGAATAATATACTTGAACAAACGCGCGTGCTGGGAATTGCTTTAAGATTCCCTGTATATTCACTAGCATTTATTTATATCAAGTTATTTCAGTTTACGAGCGACCCCATCTGGAAATCGAATTTTCCTCTTTGTATGAATTGCATCAAATTTATAGCTAGGCTGTAAAACAAGCACGTGCTAAGGCTAAAATCCTCTCAATAATTTTAGACCACTCGTTTTCATTCCTTTTGCTGACTCTTTGACTTTGACATCACATAACACGAAATTTACATTCAATGAGCCATCAATGTATTATTGGAAACGATAAAATGGAAGGGGAATGTGTAGATCATGTATTCAAAATAGAGGATTTATGTTGTGTGTGTACTCTAAAAAAAGATTTTTGAATAAAAGCAAACACTACATTGGATTTGGATTGGGAAAGCGAGCTACCATATTATATTATAGCTTTTCTTTTTATTCGAATCGTTTCTTGTGATTTGCGTGGGTAGTGGATTATTTGTAAAAAATTGTATGAAAGAAACCAGCTCTTGCAAACTGAGAATGAGACGGCTTCTACACAAGGTCTATTTGAAATGGAGTATACGAGGATTACACTAATTCTGGCTTCAAGTCAAGTCAATATAAGGAACCGGAATGAATGTTGGCGGTTGGCAGGAAGGGAAAAGGAAAACGGCTATAATTTAAAGTCAAAATCTATAGAATACGTTAATATAAGGTTTGTCTTCAACAAGACATGGACAGAATAGCAGACAAGGAAAAAAGAAGAGGCAAAACACATCATGGTTCTCAGACATGATGGTGTCGTCGTGTCGTGTGATAATGGAACGCAGCATAATGTCTAATATGGGCCCTTTCTTTCAGCACTAACAGCAAACAGACGTACTGATTGTGCCAATATCGGCAGCAACTTTATAATTGTCAGTGAGAGGAATAGAACACGCGCAGACATAGGTACTGTCTAGACACGCATGCTATATTGGACTTGTATTCAAATACAGTGGTTCAGTTCCCAATTTTCTATTTGAAAGGCAGAGACAATAATGAGCACGTCTTTCTTCCGTATTTTCACCTTTACAATAATGTATGTAAATAGGATATTGATTCGTCCTAGTGGTGGTGTGGTGATTACTCTTCCTATCACTTTGTAATTCGCACTTATCAAAGTGAACAGGTGTTTTCCTACTTATGTATTCAACGCACTAAAAAACTATGAGTTCCACGGGCTTTCACCCTCTCAACCACGACTGAATTGCTTTTGTTTGCATGGATGATGGGTTTGGGTGGTTAATGATTTGAATGACCTTGCCTTGAAAGTAGGAATTTAGATGAAAATCCGTACAAATTTAAGAGATATATGAGATGACACGTTTGAAGTTTTATTGCAGGTCCTATTACCATAATCATATTATCTCGGCTTGTTCACCCAAATATTATAGTACATTCCATCAATAAACCTGCTCCGCTTTACACCATCAAGTGGCTGAGCTTTTCAGTGAAATTATTTTTGAGGAGCTACTCTACACCATAAGCATAAGCACGTCCTTCAGTTGACAATAATGGCTTCTTTATCTTACATTAGCCTTCATCTAGTTCTCGCGATGCTGATGATTAAGGAACAAGTGACAGAAACTAAAGAAGGAATGAAATTGGCGTAAAGTAGTCTCCATTTTCATTGTCAGTTTTGTCATCTCGTCTTGTCATACCTTGAAATGCAGTAAGTATTTAGCAAAGTAAGCTGAAAGCCAAACCACATAACTTCATAGAACACACATTAGCAAAGCAGCTTCCTCCCAGCTCTTTCTCTGACCAGAGTCGCAACTAATGGAAAGGATTTTATTGAAAGGAAAACATTAAATAAATACAGAAAAATAAGTACCATCTAAATCCAACCTGCTTTACTTTTTATGAAGCAGTCAATTTTTTGGGAGCATGCCTGCTTTTTCCTTCCTTGCACAGATATCAAAACAAGAGAAGCTTACGAAACTCCATTAAAGGATTTTTATCACAGAATGTAAGTACTCCGTATTGCTACATTACTTTACCTACATACGGTTTGGCAAATGGAGCTTTTAAAAATGATGGAAAAATTACATTCCCTTGGCCATTTAGATTTTAGGAGAAGTACTACAACTACATATCCTCAGTAAATAAGCGGGTAGCCGATCAATAGAAGTCAATATCGATTTCCCTTTCTCTTCTGCAAATTATTTTTTCGGTTGCTTGCTCAACCTCAAAAACAAGGCCATGGGATTATATCCACAATACAATATTTCTTCCGATATTTAATGTCATGGCAATATTGCTTTTAAAACGGAGAGTTTTATAGCAAGGACACTTTTCCATTTGGAAGCATAAAATTTCATCCATTCATTCATGCAAGAAAAAATTATGAGACGGCATTGATTGGATCAGGAACTAGGAGACGAAGCGAAAAGGAAAGAAAATTGAGAGGAACAAGATGTAGAAAAGACTCCAACTCTGCTTAAATATTTTACACGAAAAGAATTAGTTAGTTTGGTCTAGAGTCAGTGTGACATTAAAATTTACTGCTTTTTCGCAAGCTGTTGTAATAAAATGATATGTAGTGTGCAATGATGATGATGATGATGAAGAGAACGAAAACTTGTTAATATTATCCAGAAAATTATCAAGTCTGTGCATGGCCCTGGCCTTGTAAGTCTTGCACGCGCTTAGGCTTTTGCCTTTTCCTCCATTCCATGTCATTTTTAGTTAATGGAAACGAGTAGTAAAGAATCATTAGAGGATGGTAATAAGATGGTAACATTATATAGCTGAAAATGGAAAACTTTATGGTGTATTATGTCTATGTCAACATAATTTGATCATATGATTATGACATAAGCTTATTACTCGTGCCTTGGCTTAAAAACTAATTCCAAAGTTATGTTGGAAAAGTGAGATGAGCTAAAAATGCCCCTCCTTGTCTCCATGAGCCAGGTGTTTCAACCAATATTTTCCAAGCACAGAGTCAAGGCTATTATAATTTGTGTTGTTTTTTAGAAAAACTAAGCATCGTTTTGAGTAATCGACCAACGCAAATTCAAGGGATTTAACATGTTGTTTATAAACTGATTTAACATAATGGGACATTAGAAAGGGATTATTAAAGTAGTATATAGTTTATTCTCAGATGAGCCGTAAAGATGGATTAGGAAGGAAAGTCGGCAAATACAACTTGCTTAAAGGAGCCTATTATCATCATGTGAGGATTATCAACAGGGGCAGTTTGTTTAGTATCTAAACACAACGTAAAATTACGTGTTATTTCTTCCACACGTCATCATAAGCAAACAGCCACAACCCAAGTCTCATGTTTGGGAAGCCGATTTCCATGTAATTAATCATGCTTCATGTGACTCAAAACGGCGTCATTCATGTCATACCTAGCTACTAGTTACGTGTGCGTTTCAAAGTTTAGAAAAGAGACAGACGGTGCATTTAATGCTCGGAAATGTGTGCTTTACAAATAAAATGACTCTTTGATGAATGGGAACGGGACTGCATTGGACTACGGAAGCATAAAAACTCGAGATGAGCACACGCCGACGTACCTCCTTTGGTTGAGTCATTACCCTAAATATTTTTTAAGTTTGCCAACGAATCTTTTGCCAACAAAACGAGGAAAAAAATTAGGATGCATGCATGTTTGGAGGAGGAGGTGGAAAAAGTTGACTGACAGAATTGGCCATCATGATCTTATGCTTGTTCCTTCGACCAACCATTATTTACCAACCCAAAACCACAAGCCATACAGGATATTAGGGAATACACACACCCGAAAAAGCAAATTAGTGCTCAAATCATCTGACGTAGAAAATTGGATGTCTCAACTTGAAACTGGATCTAACCAGTTTCTCCAGCTTTCTTCAATGGTTTAGCAAAACTGTTTCTATCCCAAATTTCCTTTTGAACAGCGCTCAGTAAAAATGCAGTAAAAATGATACTAATGTGCTACTATGCAAGTTTAGGAGCCAACAACGTTTTTGTTAGCGACTACGAAGGTCCATCCGTCTTGCTAAGAATGTAAGTATGTACGTAAGTAGGTGATCTGTCAATGTCAGCGAGGAGAAAGAAAAATATTTTACTAACCTCCAGTGAGAACTACCCGGTAGATCTTTTTGGGTCTGCTCATTTCCGAATCGAGGGTCTTGATAAAGTCTTTCCTGCAAGGGACGTCACAAAGGTCCTTGATGCTGGGGTGAAAGTGGAGAAATCCATTTTTCAATAATGGATTGTGAACAAGAGGAGCCAGAGCAGTGGAGTTTTCATCTCCTCCATGTCCATTCATCACGCCGTTGGCGTTGACACTCTCCTCCACAGCTTCCTTGTCCATCACGACTTCTGATAACTGCTTGTCAACGGTTGCTACTCCGTTCTCCTCGAGCTTTTGAACATTAAGGCTATTCTTATTGATCAAATTGTTGGAATGTCCATTCGACTCTGCTCCCAGAAGTTCTGCAGCCACAGGCTCCGCTCCGTTCTTGACCCACGTCACGCTAATCTGTTCTGCTGCGGCGCTGGTTTGCTTACTTTTCATTATTTTTGTGGAGACTTTCAATGAGTCAGCATTGGTTGATGTTGATGAGATCTTGATGGAGTGGTTACTTATAATTGGAGTTTTGCTAGTTACTATCTTGCCGTTTGCGTTTCTATGAGGCATTATATCATTATCAACAACCTACAAGTTAAGTACTTTATTGATATTTCTCCTCTCAAAAAAAAGTAGTTACTTACTGGCTTTTGCTAGAGCAAGAAATGAGATACAGGAAAAAGTTTGCAAGTTGCTTGTTTGTGTTTTAAACAGTGAGATTGCTTAGTAGTGACAACAGCAGATTGTGACTTTGAGGGACAGTAATTGTCATACGAATGCTACTGACTCCGGTATGGAAACTAGGTACGAGTATTTCACCTTAAAGGTATACATGTTCTCTGTAAGTGTGAACTTGATGGTGAAGAATTAAATTGTGAAGCACAAACAATTCAAAGCAAATTCAAAGGCTATTGAAAACTTTGACTTGCTTTTAAATAGAGATGTGTTGATGTTTGCTGGTCAACTCGTAGAAATTGACTGGATACTGTAGATGCTGACGACGCGGCTTTTCTTTTCGAAAGGGGAAACAAGTCACTTTGATTTTGAAAAAACTGTTTCAAATGTAGGTGAAAAAATGAAGCCGAATAATGATGATGTTGTTTGGTAGTGTGATAATGATGTGAAAATGCTTGGTTTAGCTTGAAAGGCCTATCGGATATAATCCGACCCGACCAAGTCGAGAAGAAAAGTGGAAGTGAGAGCGGAGAAACGGAAGCCTCTTAAAGAGGACATGCATTCAATTTAGAGTCACAGCGATGGGATGATAGTGTACTAAACCAGCATCGCAGTAGTAGGGGCACACTTGCAGAGACAAGTTACGGTTAGCTCAGGTTGGCTGAACAGTCCAAAATCCAACAGGCTGTATGTATCTAACATGGAAATACTACGGGACTGCTCCATATTTCGCTCCTTCGAATAGAACGCAATGGAGTGTTTATGCAACCGTGTTTGTTTTTGCAGTCGACCGACAGCAACGCCGAGCGAATCCTCTCCTGTCCTAATTCATACTACAGCTCAAGAATATACGAACAAAAAGGAAAGCAACGTGGTGTGCTGTGCACTTTATTAGACTTGGAATGAAAGTGGCAAGAAAAAATGGGAATGTTTGCATGCATGTACGTGCATGGGTTCGAGAATCCTCGTCGTTGAGTCGACATGACATAAGAGTCATATGAGAAAAGGTTTGGGGAATACTAAGACTTGTATCATGATGATGATGATTCACAAGAAAAAACCATGTGCATAAATATTGGAGTTATATACCCACACGCATTTCGGGGTTAAAGGGTGAAGTTGGAAGGGAAGAAAAGTGATAGGCACATAAAGTCTTTGCTGAACTAACCTAAAGTAAGCGATTAAGCAACATTAGCTTTGCATTTTGCATAAAAATTGGTATGAAGAATAGCACAGTGCTTCGAATCACAAGACATTTTCAGATAACAGGATTGAAAATTTGGCTTCTTTTCTAGTAACGTCACGTTGCACTCCTAAGAGTTCTCGTGCTGCCGGTCAAGTTGTTTTCAATAAATGACATAATGCATCTCAACATTTTTAGCATGGCACAATGCCATCGAATGCTAGTAGATAGGTTACGTTGTAGGTTGCATGGAAAAGTGTGACTATTACACATAGATTAGTCAGGCTTACGATTATATTGTACATGTACATTGTTCCACAGCCTGCTCGTGCCGCCCTCTACAACCCACCATACTAATTACTAACGGCATTGCGGGAGTTTAACTAACAACTTGTGATTTACAAGCGTGTTTAAACAAGGCAAGCTTGGACGGGATATGGAAGAGTCTCAGATCTAAAATGCGTTTTCATGAGTGGTAATATACGGAATATATGATCTTATATAATGATGATGTTAATGTACGCACAACCTATAGTGTAAATGTATACAGGGGCCGTCCAACCACTGATATCAAGCCCAAGTTCAGTCTGTGAGTTTTTGGTATCCTCTTGTATATAAGTGAGCAGAGGCCACCCCTCCTCCTTGAAACCATCAAAATTCGCTCGCACTCTCAGCGTGCCCTCTCCCATCTTGAAGCAAAGATCCTAACAAAATGCAAAGATACAAAAGAACACAACGGCCACTCTGCTATACACATGCAGTATATGTAGCATTATCTCTCTGCTTTTTTCTTCATTCTTGTGGAAGTGGTCGTCTTGCGCCGACAGCACTCCGTATCTCTCAATGTATTCCAACATCTCCCATTTGTTGTAATCGTGATAATTTTAGAAAAACCATTCAGCTCTAATCTAACATTAAACAAAGTAAATGTCTACTTGACTATATCTTCATAATCGAATCGAATTTCAAACGTTTCATTTGTGTCTACACCATTATCAGCAGCATCCACAGTGACGTCACGAATTCATAGAACCAGTGTTTTATCGCTCCGACAATAATAGTCTTTGTTTGAATAAACATGAATAAATGCAGCCTGTGCAAACTATAAAAAATTATGTTGAGCTAAGGAGCCAAGCCGTTTCTTTTGTTTTTAATTAAGACACTACACACCTCAAGTGCATCAACAACACTACTGAACAAAGAAGACTAGGCTAAGTTAAGCATGAATATGGGAGCAGCTATGTAAATGTAAATAAAGTTGATGAGAGAGAGAAAAAGCGTCCTTTTACGGGAGGAGGGTCCCTTTTTGCTTTCGTTTTTAATTTTCTTTCGTTCCTCCATTCTTGGTTTTCTGTTGCCAGCTAACAGTTCGCACCGTTATGAATTTTGGAGGTAGTAGTGTGGAGAAGTAGGTAGTTAACAACAACACAACAAACCACACCACCTTCACCAACAACAATTCATATTTTGATGGGAATGGTAGACTCGTCCAGAGAAAATAGTATGTGATGAGAAAGCTAGTTAAAATTTCGAGAGCTTGTTGCGAATCCTTCTGGCTCCCGCCTACTAATCGACACTCTGTAGGTTTAGCGAGTAACGATGATGGGTGAAGTGGTAGAAGAAGCAACTGTTACTCAACAACAACAGCAACAATCTAATCAGCAGCAGTCGCAGGGCACCGACGTTGCCTTTCCCACATTGCCAGTGAACAACGCAGCGGAAGACGATGATGACGAGGATGATGAGGATGATGCGGAGAATTATCATCAGCGTCTCTGCTCGTTATCTATGAGAAAAAAGAGTGGTGGTGGTGGTGGTGTTAGTAGTGTTGGGGGAAGCAGCAGTGTTGCCAGTGATGCTGGTGATATAAAGTCATCCTCCTCTTTCTCCCACTCCAAATTGTACCGGTTGATAAACCTTCCTCGGAGGCATCTCGCCAAGCGGCGGACGCTAGTCAGGAAGCATCGTCAAGTTCTCCAGGGGATCTCGCTCAAAGTTCAACTGAAGGCGAAGCGGGAGTTTGAGGTCAAGTTTCTGGAGGCAGTCTATGTTCGCAATGCCCTCTTCCAAAGTTTACCACATTCCTCCTCCTCAACCTCATCACCGTCATTATCAGGGGGAAGTGGAACGGGGGCGTCCAGCCTCGGCCTATCATTGTCCTCCCCTTCCTCGTCCAGTCAGCATCTTGGCAACAATGCCGGTAACAGCAGCAGTAGCAGCAGTGGAGGCAAGAGTGTGGTTGGTAGTGATAGTAGTAATACTAGTGTTCATCATGGTAAACTCTTTGAGCAAAGTGATGAGAAGGGAGACAGCTCGGGGAAAGACGCTCTCCAAGTGGATGACTCTGACGCTGTTGTCCCACAATGTAGTGCGATTTCTGAGTACAGACCTTACAGTGGTGTTTGGTTCAATTGTTTGAAATCCAAAGCGATGAATAAGCGTGAGCCAGACCACCTGCTTAAGACAACTTATGATAACTATGTGCAAAATGAGGCGAAAAGGTTGTGGTTGTCCAAACAAAACAAGAAGACAAAGAAGGGTTCCAAGAGCCCTGACACCACAGAGCCCACTAGTAAATCATCGGAAGCTCCTTGTCCACCAGCTTCTGGAGAAGTGGAACAGAGTGGAGTTACCCCTTCCCCAGTTGGTGGTAGTAGTAGTAGTAGTAGTAGCAGTGGGCCCAGCAAGCCTCTTTCTGATAATAATGCTAGCAAATTAGTAGCGTCAACACCATCAACTTCCGCATCACTTTCACCAGCAGTAACAGCAGCCACAAGCGTTAGCTCGACGGAAGTGGCAATTGTTCCACAGACAGCCGGAGCAGGAGCAACCACTGCTCAGCAACGGGCAAGCTCACCGACTAGCTTGCCACGCTCTCGTGCCTCACTAGTTGAGAAGGAAAAGGATCAGGAGCAATTAGGAGCAGCATCCTCACCTCTGCGACGAGAGGAGTCGTCCAAGACAACTGAGCTGTCTATAAATCCATCAACACCCTCTGCTGTGAGTAGCTCTGATGAAATCACGCTCTGTCAAACTGTTGTGACGTGTATCTCTAAAGAAGAGCTTGAGAAAGGAAGACGACCAAATGCAAATTACCTTTCCACGACACTATCATCACTGAACACGAACAATAATGGTGGTGGTGGTGGTGATGCGAGTGGTGGTAATAGTAGCTCTAGTGCTCCGGCTAAGAAACAAGGCTCTGATGTGTCAAAACCTGGCTCTGTTCTCAGCTCAAATGCTAGCGACGTAAGTGTCAAATCTGTGATTTCCGAAAATACGGACTCTTCTTCCTCCGCCAGCACCAATGTCAGTTGTAGTAGTTTCAATGATAAAGATAGCACCAGTATTCTCAGTGTGGCCACAAATGCCAACAATCCCAGCATGAGCGGAAATATTCCCAACCTCACCAACACTCTTGCTCTTGCCCTTAATCACAATAATAGTAACAATAACTCTAGTGCTACCAACAACAATAGTAATAGTAATCACAGCAACAACAACGGAAACAATAGCAACACCAACAATAATAATAACAACAACAGTGATACCAACGCTTCCTCCAGCTCTTCCTCCAGTAATGCAGCCAACCACACCGGTGCTCCCACCAAATCCAACAGGAAACTGGGAGGAGGGCCTAAGCCACCCAAAAAGTACTCGGAGAAAATGAAGGCAGAAGCCTCAGTTCTCCAGAGAATTGCAGAACTCCAAAAGGAGGGCATGTGGTGGGAGAAAAGGTTGCCCAAAGTATGGGAACCAGCTAAAGTCAAGTCACATTGGGACTACCTCCTTGAAGAAATGCATTGGATGGCTGCCGACTTTGCAAATGAAAGGAAGTGGAAAAGAAATGCAGCAAAAAGGGTAAGCTGTTACCGGCGTTTTTTTCTACCTCAATTTGAGTTGACAGCAGCTCATGTTCATCTGTTTTTGAATGCATGTATTTCATTCTTCTTTGTTTTTGCAGTGTGCCCGAATGATTGAAAAGTACTACCACGACAAGGACCTCAAACGCCAAAAGGCAGAAAAAGAGGAGGAAGCAAGAAAGCGCAAAACAGCTAGTAACATTGCAAAGCTTGTGCGCCAATTTTGGTCCAACGTTCAAACAGTTGTGGAGTTCAAGGAGCAGACCATCATTGAGAGCATGAGGAAAAAGGCTCTTGATCAAAAGCTGAGCTACCTTGTCAACGAAACTGAAAAGTATTCAGAGATCGTGGCCCAGACATTCACAGCAATTGCTCAGAAGACTGGGATCGAAAGTGTAGAGGGTAAGGAAGCCTCTGACGTACCTGCATCTTCGGCACAAGCATCAAGTGTCGCTACCACCATAGTGAAAGAAGAGGTGAGTAGTCCGGCACCCGTTACGGAAGAAAACGATGATGAGTTTGTCCCTCCAAGTGATTCCGAGTCAGATGTTGATGACACGATTGCCGAAGAAGAAGCCAAGGAAAAAGTTGACTCATCTGATCACGTTCATGAAATCCAGGAGTTGGAAGAAGAAAATAATATGAGCATTGAGGACTTGTTAGCAAAATACTCAAAATACCTTCACGATCCTGAATCGTACCAGGAGCCTCAAGCCCCTCAGCAACCTCCTCCACCACCTCCAGAACCAAAGCAAGAACCTGAAAGACGTATTACAAGAGGAAGAGTCCAACCCGCTCGTCAACTCCGCTCCACGGCGAGAACGACGAGGCTTCAAGCACAAACCAAAGTGGCTGAATCTGACATTGAGACTGATGTGGACGATGATGAGACAACATGCACAGAGGAAGACTCGGCAGATGAGTCTGCTTCGGAGGCAGAGAAGACAAATGATGACTTGGCATCTCTTCTCAAGTCCATTTCAGCTGCTGACACGGATCAAAAAATGACCACGGAGGATGAAACTAATAAACTTGCAGATCTGGCTGAATCCTTTAAGCCCAAGGGAAACACTTTGTCGTCCACGACGGTTGTCACTAAAGTACCTAATATCCTTCGGCATACGCTTCGGGAATATCAACACATTGGACTTGACTGGCTGGTCACAATGTATGACAAGAAGTTGAATGGAATTCTTGCAGATGAAATGGGATTGGGTGAGTAATAATTATAGCCATTTATATTTTGATACTGACGAGATTCAATTCACTTCAGTGAGATAACTGTGATTTTTGTTATTTTTAAGGTAAAACTATTCAAACAATTGCGTTGCTAGCCTACTTGGCTGAAGAACGTGGCAACTGGGGTCCTCACCTAATTATCGTCCCTACATCTGTAATGCTGAACTGGGAGATGGAGTTCAAGAAATGGTGTCCAGGCTTTAAAATACTCACATACTACGGGTCGCAGAAAGAGAGGAAGTTGAAGAGATCGGGATGGACAAAGCCGAATGCTTTCCATGTTTGTATTACCTCCTATAAACTAGTCATTCAGGATCATCAAAGTTTTCGGAGAAAACGTTGGAAGTATCTTATACTCGATGAGGCACAGAACATTAAAAATTTCAAGTCGCAGCGTTGGCAGCTCCTTCTCAACTTTCACTCCCAGCGGCGGCTGCTGCTGACTGGGACTCCTCTACAAAATAATCTCATGGAGCTTTGGTCCCTTCTCCATTTTCTCATGCCAAATGTCTTCCAGTCTCACATGGAGTTCAAGGATTGGTTCTCTAACCCAATGTCAGGAATGGTGGAGGGGAGTCAGGAGTACAATGAGGATATTGTACGAAGGCTTCACAAGGTATACTATAAAGCAAAAATCCTGATGTGGGTTAGTCCATCTTTAAATATGTACACATGTATTTATGCACTTTTTTCTGATTTTCTAAAGGTTCTACGTCCATTTATCCTTCGTCGAATGAAGTCAGAAGTGGAGAAGCAGTTACCACAAAAGTATGAGCATGTTGTTATGTGTTCATTGTCCAAACGACAGCGATACTTGTATGAGGAGTTCATGTCTCGAACAAGGTAAGCATTTTGAACTTAATCTTGCATTTGTGCTCATCTCAGTTAAATCATCTAACAAGTGATCCTCTTTATATCTCAGAACAAAGGAAACTCTGAATCAAGGGAATCTGTTGAGTGTGATAAACGTTTTAATGCAACTTCGCAAAGTTTGTAACCATCCCAATCTCTTCGAGCCACGTCCAATAGCATCCCCATTTCAAACGGAGGGTATCGAATATAAGGTGCCATCCATTGTGTGGAATATGCTTCGGGGAATTTATCAAGACTCATTTGTAAGTACTATTCCTACCTTTTGTTTATACATGTTTGGGTGTTAAATATAACATCAAATGCTTCATTATGCAGCGTACGTGCTCTCCACTGTTCACCATAACCAATGCCAAATACACGTATGACCGTGATGAGGCTGATAGAATTGGGGAACTAACTCCTCTCTTTGCCTACAACCCAGACGAGGAAAGACGCTACGTTGTGATGAACTATGAGCAACGATCGGATGGTGAACAACCTCCAGTCAAGCGCCCAAAACGAATTATCAATTTGAACAAAAATGAACCCCCACCTTGTCCTCAGCTTCAGAAGCCCCTCAATTTTTTCCTCTCGTCTGGGAAACCTGATGCTGCGGTGAAGGATCCTGAGTTTGTTGAAGCCCTTGGTGGGGGTCCGCGTGCTCCAAACAAGGTAATTACTAGTTTGTTTCTGCAGTTAAAGGTTTTTGTTTTAATGTGGATTTGTGCTAATAGTGATCAACTTTGTACTTTAGGTTGTAAAAGAGGAAGGATCTCAAAAGAACAAGAGTGTCCTCAAGAACCACACAAAGTCCAAGGCGAGTGGAAGTGGGGAATCTGTGGAGAAAGGCCCTTCTCTGGTTGACCTCAGCGATTCGGAGAACTCGAGATCCAGTGGCGATAGTGATTTTGAGGTGGTGGTTGTGAGAAAAAGGAAAACCCCTGTGACTCGATTCAATATCATGAGTCGTTTAGCAATGATGGGCTGTTCTGTACCTGATTTTGAATTGGTAAGAATAAAATTTCTTACTGTTTTGAGTTAGCGTAATTTTCCCAGTCATTTGTACGTCATTTATACTGTAAAGTGATAGTCTTGACTAACGGGAAATAAATGAAACAGCTGCCCACACTGACCTGTCAATGGGAGTAAATACGTTGACGGGATCAATTGAGCCGTACAAGCGCTTTAGAAAACTAATCATTTGCAACAGTTCTTTCACCGAACACTCACTAACTCGTTTGGTTGTATTTTTATAGGATTATATCCAAGAGAGGAGACTCCGTGATCGGAAGGTCGTGGTAGACAACTTAAACAAGGTGAACTGGAGTCGCTGCCGTGTTCATTCTTTTGTTGGGCCACGACTTATAGAAAATTGTCGAGTAGTGGACTCACTCCCTCCCGTAAGACTGACTAGTAGGCGAACCGGTGTTCGTGTGCCGAGACGAGAGCACCTTCGTGACTTTGAAAATAATGGCTACTTTAACCTTGGCTTTGGTGAAATCATGAAAATTATTCGGGTGCGCCAAGAGCAACCCACCCTTTTTGACCATCCGCTTGTCATGTGGTCCACGACGAAGCATTTGGAGTCTGTTGTTCAAACTCCAGAAAGCCGATTGCAAGAACTCATGGACGTGTTGACACGCTACGTCATGTATATCCCAGCCGTCAGTGCTCCTTCACTCGAAGGTCGTTTTTATAGGCCGCCCTGCTCCTCTATGTATTTGGAGCATGTGCAGCAGTTGGAGAATTATCGCAAGAATTTCACAAAACCGACGGAAATTGTTCATCCCGTTATGTCACGAATGCTGACCCAGTTCCCTGATCCACGACTGATACAGTATGATTGTGGCAAGCTACAAACTTTGGACACGTAAGTGGAAACCCATTCTTACATTTTTTCTTTGCAAAACAAAAGTTTGGGCATAAATTCACAACGACCTTTCTCTAATTAGACTACTTCGGAAGCTGAAGACTGGAAGCCATAGAGTACTGATTTTTACTCAAATGGCCAAGGTGCTGGACATCTTGGAGGCGTTTCTCAATTATCATGGTCACACTTATTTGCGACTGGATGGAGCTACTAAAATTGATCAAAGACAGATGTTAATGGAGAGATTTAATGCTGATAAGAAAATATTTTGCTTTATTTTGTCAACACGATCCGGTGGAATTGGTGTCAATTTGACGGGAGCAGACACCGTCATATTTTATGACAGTGACTGGAATCCTACAATGGACGCTCAAGCACAAGATAGGTGCCATCGTATTGGTCAAACTAGGGATGTCCATATTTATAGGTAATGTAGAAACATGTGGTGCTTTTTTTGCAGGTTGATCGTGTTTATGAGGGAATTTAATTCATGATGATGTTTCCATTTCTTTAAACAGACTGGTTAGTGAAAAGACAGTGGAGGAAAATATTTTGAAAAAGTCAAATCAAAAGAGATTACTAGGAGAGCTAGCAATCGAGGGTGGCAAGTTTACAACGACCTACTTTAAGCAGGTTTGTGCACAAATTTTGGACTTCACTTTGACTAAGGTCTCCAATCAGTGCGGGATGAAGGAGTTATAATGCGTTGTTGTGTAATTACTATCCTTTTCAGAACACGATTCGTGATCTTTTTACGATAAATGAGAAGGACGACGTGGCTAAAAGACTGAGCACTTGGAACACAGAGCAGACAAAGCCACTAAGTACGGTGGAGGAAGAGGACGAATCAACAACCTTTGATCCTAGTGACCTCATGAAATCTCCGGAGAAGAAGCACGAAATGCAGATGATTGAGTGTGCCCTTGCAGCCGCGGAAGATGATACAGATGTTCATGCAGCTCAAACAGTTCATGCCGAAGCGGAAGCTGAAATGGCAGAGTTTGATGAGAACGTGTCATTGGATGCTTTAGATGAGCAAGGGAAGTCTGGTCCAAATAAGTTTGAAATTGAATTCCAGCAAGTTTTTGAACGAGTAAGTGTAACACTCTTTATAAAGCTTGTTTTAAAAAAAATGATTCAAATTCTAATCAAAATTTTGCTAACTGTAGATGACTGACGTGGAGAGGTACGCAATGCGACTGATGGAATCAACAATTGACGACTGGTCAAAGGAAACGGTAGCTCAAGCACAGAAAGATCTGGAGGAGCAAAAGCTAGCCTGGGAGTTGCAACAGCAGAGGAGTGTACAGGAGATCAAAATGGATATTGACGACGACTCATGCAATACTGAAGACTTGCTAACTTACTCCAGGGTTGAATCCACCAGCCAGGTGAAATATTGTGCTACGAAAACGAAAGGCGTTCTGAACGGTGGCTACTGTTCCATAGCAACCAAATCTTAGCTATAAAAATAACATACAACTTAGTTTTACAACTTTTTACTCTTCTTTTTTGTCACTTCTTCTAATTTTCTTGTTTGAGACAACCAAACAACTAAAAGTATGACAAAACAGACACAAACACGTATATATATATATAGATTTAAATATTATATGGAGATGCGACTAGACGACAGAAATTTTTCTGAAAAGATGCATTTATAATGAATGAAAAGATTGAACTGATTCCTCATGGGAAGCAGCAACATTTTACAAATGACAAGAAAAATCGTTGATCTGATGATTTGCAGCAAACAAAGTGCTCAGTAATTACTTAATTTCATGGCAGTTGAATAATGAATAATAAGATCTCTCTCATCATGCTACACAAAGTTTGTAGGGATGCTCATGAAATATTTTTTGGTATTATTGGAGTCATTCCATTTATTTCACTTTTACATCAAAATGATTAATCTGCAAAAATCGAAATGGTAGGATGATTTTTTTATTATTTGTTTCCGGAAAAAAAAGTAGCAAATGTGCCTTTTTATTTGTTTTGAAAAAAGTGAAACCAATTTCAGCCCAGTTTAGAATCAAAGTAGTGGAAAGACTCCACAGTATTTGCCTTTTGCAAGCATTATGAAGCATTGTAATCAAGAGTGCTACATAATGCTTGAAAAAGGCAGTGTTTTTTTTGCATAAATTCCAAATTTCTATCTCACCCCTCTCTCTTTTTCTGGGCACATTTGTTTTGCTGTCGAAATCAGTAGAGTTTAGAAGAAAACGAAAGAAACTAGTTTCGTTTTTAGCTAACAAAATTGTATATTTCGATTTTTGCAGGTATGGGTCGCGCAATTTGGCAGTTGTGAGCAAGATATGTCTTTCATGGTAAGAGTTGCATTTTCTGTTTGATCTCACTCATCAACTTACTTATCTCCATACAAATGGCAAAAAAAATTATTCATTCACTAACTTATCATCCCGTCATATTATTGTGTTGGTTCATTCCACCCTAAAGATTTATGAGCCTCCTACTCCTCCCCAAGACGAAATGGATGTGTACTTTGACACAACTCATGGTTATCTCTACGACTATGCCATTATGAATGAGTCTCAGCTTCCCCCAGTTTACGTTTCCAAGCATCCTAAGAAGGCTCCTACCCCAGTTTCTCCGGTTGCCAAACCTGGTGTGGCGGCAGGGGTCGTGGGCCTACGGTTGTTGAGAAAACGCCGGAGCCTCCCAAGGAACCTGTTCCGGAAGCTATGGACGTTGATAATGATGCGTCTCCTAGTAAAAAGTCACCCAAGGTGGCTAGACGAGAGGATCCTATTTTTGCACCCAAATCCCTCTTTGATAGGCCCACTCCTGCGATGGCGAAACTGAGAAGGGATTTGAGACTACAAAGATATAGCTGTAGACCACCCTCTGCATCACCAAAAGCTACGCTTGGGCCAGGCTCAATTACATTTCCGATTGTGACTCCAGGCACGCCAAAAACTCCACCTCCTCCAACACCAACAGACAGTATGGAATGGTTGATTGCTGAGGATTTCAGCTTGCTACAGGTACACAAAACCTTCATTGCCACAACAGTATACAACTCATTTATTCAATTATCATATGTTCGAAACAGCCTTCATTGGCTCATTGTAAAAATATCATCATGGACAGCTTATACATGTTGTGTTTTTAAATTTACATACTAACATTCATGTGTACATTGAGCTATCAATCCACAGAAAATTTTCAACTAGTATAGCCAAAAAGTTTATCGTGGAAAAGTTTTGGTGTTGAATTTGTCATTCTGAATATGAGTCATTTCCAATTGGATTTAGTATGTCCACGCAAACAAGTTAGGCACGACCAAACATATAATTTCAAGAAGATTTCAAGTTTTCCGAAGAAATTGAAGCCTTTGTACAAAACTGCTAAACAAGGTTTTTTTTACATGTTTTTGTATGTATGTACATAATTGATTTACAGCTACGTTGTCACGACGTGATAGTGGAGTGATACAAGAGCGTGAAAGCTTAATAATTTTATGAGTGTTCTCAAACCTTGCGTTTAATTGTGCTTTATATGCTGTTTGATGTACCAGTACTGTCGTAATACACCTTGCAGGCAACAAAATTTGGTTTTTAGATACACACACTCATACACACCCACAAAATGCGATTAAGCCGATACAAGATCGGATTAGCAATATTGGACAAATCTTTAAGAAGTTTGTGGTAGAGCTGTCAACTCATGTTTGGCATTAATATTCATGCAGTTGTTGTGTCGACTTACGTTAGTACAATGAGTCAGATAGAAGACGTTAGAAAAGACGTAGTAGTAGAAAGGGCATGATTTATTCGTATTCAACAGCACAGTAGTTTTTGATGGTACAAACCGTTGGCTTTTGTCAAGCAAAAATATTTTTATGGAAAGGCATATTGTGCTTGATTTAATTGTTAGACGGTACGAAACGTGTTGGAACTCCCCCCAAATTTGTTGGTAGTCAACCTGGCTCAAACACCAAACTGGGATTTTGGGGCTGAAGCTGTGAACATGGTCGGCTTTTCACAGAGAACTCAAAAGCAGTGCAAGTGGAGGTGGGTAGCAAATATTTTTTTATCTAAAGCTCAGATTGGGGTGATGTGAGAAACTACTTGAAATGACAAAAAATATGTTTGCAAATGTGTAGGTATGAGAATGTGGTGGCTCCGCGTGAAGAAGGTAAGCTGCTCTTTGATCCACCTTCCTCGTCAACCGACCCAACGTCACCCTCGTCGGGAAAGAAGAAAAAGACAAAGACGTTTATAAAAATCGCACCACCTTCGCCTTCCAAGGCAGCACGAAACGTGAAGGTTTCCCAGCTGCTGGCACAAGACAATAATGCTCAGTATAGGAATATTTTTTGTTCAAAATTCGACACAATCAAATCCATCGCCAACAAACGTGCCCCCACAACCAAGCCGATTACTGTGAACCCCCAAATGAAGAGTAATAAGCATGCTCAAGTCTTTGCGGAACATGGGATCAACTATGATAATCCACTCCCAGCTACCGTAATAGCTCAAGCGAGATACGACAGGATTCAAATGGAACGGAAGAAGCTTGAAATGCAGAGACAGCAGGCTGCCATCGCTGCCGCGGCTGCAACATCAGGAACAGTCACGCCTAACCTGACCGGCGTTCCTGCCCAGATAATTAGTAGTGGACCTGTAGTACAAGCGGCGGCAATGGCTGCAGCAACTGCGAACGTTCCTACAGCTCCAAAACCACGGCCTCAGTTTACCTCCATCACGATTCCAGGTACTATGCCTCCAATTGTTCTCCAAGGTACTCCAAATGCCAACGAAGCGCTTATCACTAGGGACGCCCATGTGTCCATCTCCAACATGTTGGCACAACAAAGAAGGCAAGATCTAACTGCTCAACAGCAGCAGCAACTGCTCCAACTGCAACAAAAACAGATAGCGCAAGTGCAGACGTTAAGTCAGCAACAAGCGGCGCAACAGCAACAGCAAACGGGCTCGCCATCACCCACTCCAAATGTGACCATTTTGAATGCCGGTCCCATTGGAACAACACAATCCCCTCAGATTGTTCGCCAAGCGACTCCTGTACAAGTCCACCCGTCCAACCAACCACAAACCCAGACTGTGGTGTTAGCTACTGGATTGGCGCAGGCATTGGCTGCATCGGTTGGTCAACCCATCAGCGTGAGTAGCTCAGCTATTTCAACAACCACGACACAATTATCATCCACAGTTAACACGACACCCTCTCTTCCCACTGTTGCTCGTCACCTACAACCTACTATTTCCACGCAACCCCAACAACTTCAACGTGTTCCCACATTAACGATGCAGGTAAGTTTGAGCACTCAAACAAACAAGACAACTGCTTAGTAATCACTTGCTTTAGCAAGCCACCTTACTTGGTTGATTTATAATAAATTTACTTTCACAATAGGACATTGTCTCTTCTGCCAACACGCAAAGAATTCAGGCTGGACTCATTACCACCTCCGCGTCTCAAATGCAGGTGGGTGGTCAACCTCAACAGACTCAACCAACTCTCGTCTCTCTGACCCCAATGCTTGGTCCAAACAATCCACAATTGGCCACAAAAATCATCCAGAATCCTCAAGGTCTAGCAACGCTGGTTCAGTCTTCCCCACGCGCTGGCGCACCACAAATCACACAGCAAGCTAGCAAGCAGTTGACGCCGCTCCAGCTGCAGTACCTTCGACAGAGTGGATTGATTAGGCAGGCAGGTCCGGTGAGTAGCTCACCGGTTAGCCAACAGCAACAAGTTCAAGCCATTAAAGACCAACTGGTTGGGGCTCCACAGCAGATTAAGCGCATTCAAGTTGTTGCGGCAACCGCACCTCCCACAATTGTCAGTTCTTCTAGCGTAACCTCTCACCAGCAAGCTACGGTTTCTTTGCCATCTATTTCCACTATCCAATCTGGGAACACTTACTCTACGGTGCCTATTGTTCCCTCTACTAGTAGCCCTGTTGTTACGTTAAGCACAGCTGGTACTATATCCAAGGTTAGCAGGCTATGTCATTTCCTCCTTTTATTTAGATAAATATCCCCCAGCCAACACATTTACTATGCTTAACTTGTTACAACTAACTAACCAATTTAACACTGTATATATATGCTATTCTTTATTTTTATTGGTGTAAATATTATAATTTTAAGGGTTGGTGATGGTAGTTAGAATTTAACTTGATAATTACATGGATTCAATTTAGTTTTCAAGCGCTTATAAAGCACAACTCCTTTTTCATATACATACTCGCAACAGTTTTTGTATACTAACTTATTATGATGTTGTTTCTTTTCAGACTACTTTGGGACAACCAACTGTATCAATGGCTATTAGCTCGCCTAATGTTTCTGCAGCGACAGCATCCGCAGTTTTAAGTCAACCATCTCAACAGCGCCAAGTCCAGGCAGGTTTTCTTTTGACACTCGCTTTCGGGGGTCATCTCACTTAAAATGCTTTAAATGACCTATTGCCATACTATGAGAATTGCCTGAATTGCCATCGCCATTCCGAAATCACTTGCACTTCAAGAACTGTGTAGCTCTTTCCTTTGGTTTGCTCTTGGTGCACCTTTGTTATAGTTTAGTAGTCCTTGGAGAAGTAGAGATGTTCTTGTTTTGTCTAGCAAAAATATTACTCCCTTTTATACTGTCGACCTTGCTTTTTTTTAAATTTGGGTTTAGATTGTAGTTGAGCAAAAACATTTATTTAATGCTTGCCCGAATGGTAGTAATTTTAGTTAGTGGTAGTTCGCATGCCTGAAAATAGTGTTGATCACAGTATACTCCGTTCCTAGCATTCTTCCATCAACTCACTAGTCTTCATCACTGTCGAAGTCGTAGTTTTGAAGTGTAGTCGTCTTTTGAATTTAAAATTCGGCTTCTAAATTCTCTTTAAATTCTCGCATACCATCTCATACGGAATGCATAAGTATGTTTCAGTTATTATTTTCTCAAAATTATGAACTAAACTGTTAATATTTTTTGTTGCAATGAAAATTTCAATTCGTAAAAATGATACTCAATATATACTTGTCCACATGTAGTATAGTATAGTATATACGTGTCTCTTTTTATCTATTGTCTATTTAGAATATTGCTTAACAACGTACAACATTTTTTGGTGATGGTGGTCAAACAAAGTAGTACTAAGAACTATAGTCATGCTATGTAATCTTTGGCTTTGTAATTGTGTCAAATATTCTCGTTTTTCTTCTTTTCAATGTAAAATGCAATGATGATGATATTATTACTTGCAACGCAAACAAATGGATGTTAAATACTTATTATATTTTTCTAACAAAAATGTGCCAAACAGTTGGTTAAGCAACATACGGTAGGAGGAAAGACCGTCACTCGACCAGTTACGGATGCAGAAGTAGCTGCGTTTCTCAAGCACCATGGGATTCCAGCCATTACAAGTGCTCAAGGACCTCTGGGGGATCTAAGACTCCAGTGGCTACTGCAACGTTTCCTTCCGTGCAGGGTCAACCAACGCTGCTCACTGTCGGGCTTCAGGTTTGTGCCTCTCAGTCTCCGCGTTTTGGATCTATGTGCATAACCAATAGCTACTACTCAGCTAAATTCTTTTATAGTATTTTTGTGGAAAAATTTAGTGCAATTACCTCTACTTCAACTAAGTAGACTGTTAGTATAGACTTCTTCATTCCATATCCAGTCATTGATGAATCCAAACCTACTCATGATGACTGTTGGGTCCATCAGCTCAGCCTAGTAGCCAAATTCTTTGGTTTTTAATTGAAAAGAAAGAAAGAAATAACGACTGTCTGAAAGTTTGCTGTGGTTGTATAACTGGCTTTTTGTCGGCTTTTTTTGGGAGGGTTGGTTTTTTTGTTTTTGTGCTAGTTAGTTTACAGATTTTGAAGGACTTGTATTAATTAACATACAATTCTTGGCACTGCTGCTGGTAAAATTCGCAATCAACTCGTAATCAAAGTTATACGTTGAAAAACTCCAACGTTACGCCCTAAGCGCAAACATTGCCTGGAACTGCAGTGGGGCTACGTGATACAGTTGCTTACCTAATTATTGGTTGGTTTGGATTTGTAAAGATGTTGAGTGCTTCTGAACGAGTGGCTCATATGAGATTGCTACCTTAAAAAACTAGGTACCTTCTTCACCCCACCATTGTTTTGTGTGAGAGTGCACTATGCAAAAAAATAAACTTGCAAATTGGGGACAAACAGTTTAAACCTGCCTACACTTTTACAGTGTTGCCTTCTTTTCCTTAAATAAATGCTATTTTTGTAGCACCTTAAATTTTTATTATATAAGCCTTCATGCCATATTATTGGTGGGAGTGTGACACGACGCTAATTAAATGATAACCTTTTGTTAACGTTGTGTATACAGAATCTTATGAAGGTGCAGTCCACAGCTTCGGGGCAATTAGCAACCTTAGTCAAGGCTTCAGGTGGACAACCAGTACAACAAACTGCTAGTGGTCAGCTTGCTTTTCCAGTTCATGTCTCCAAAATTAATGCAAAGGGAGGCTCACCTGGTGGTCCAGGTCCTAAGCAACAGCCCGTCCAACTTGGAGTTCAACAGGTAATGATACAAAGACGTCAGCAGCAGGACACCGGACCCCCTCAAACTGTTCAGCAGCAACAACAACAACAACAGCACCAGCAGGCGGCACAACAGGCATTGGTTGCAGCCTCTCAGGCTTCCGCAGCTCAAGGAAAGATTACTCACATAACGACACAGGTTAGTTGTATAATAGTTGAAAACAGTTTATGCAACATGAAAAAATTCGAAATGAGTGTAATTATATATATTTTCAACTTTCTGAATATTCAGGTAACTCCACAAGGAAATATTCCTACTCATGTGGTAGTTCAAACCACCCAGAAGCAGCTACCTAACACATTAGCTGTACAGCAGCTCCAGCAGGTTTTTAAGCAGGTATGAATGGAATACTTTAAACCCTTAACTGTACAACATGAGGCCTTTTTTTTGCTAACATGAGCTCCTTTTTCTATGCAATTTGTTCAGGTTGGAGCCACAGGTCAAGTAATTGGGCAGCAAGGACAGGTTTTGCAAGCGCAAATGTTAGGAAAACCAATTGGAGTGAGTGGAAATCCGAACACCATCACAGTAACGACGAGTGGTGCGACAAGTTCGCAGTTGCAACTCCCTCCCTCATCTACCAGCACTGCTGCATCTCTCGTTCACATTCCCAACATTGTACAGGGAGCTGGATCCTCCCCCATACATGCTCGCATTGTTCCTGTCAGTGTGAACGTGACTCAGCAGCCGGGTGGGATGAAACAGACCATTCAGGTAACAAGATATCTTGTGACGAACCCTAATATATCAAGTATTACAAGGCGAGAGACTAAATTGGGGCAAAATGAACTGAACTATCAGGTTGTCTCGGGACACCCCCCTCCCAACGCAACCATTATTGGCACTGGCCAAATGGCAGTGAGACCTCCAGTCGTGAGCACGTCCACGGTTCAGCAAGTTGTAAATAGTTTCCCACTCAAGCTTCCCCCCACATCCACTTCCGGCTCTGGTAGCAACCCCAACGAAGATAACTAGCTAAGGCCTGAGATTCGTATTGGTAATTGTACTACTACATAATTTGTACTGTCTCTCGTGTAAACTAAGATATAGCCAGATGGTATTAAACAAGTGCATCGTACTTCACTCTGTTAAATTAACTTAAATTTTAAAAAGGGCAAAACAAACAGACGATATTTTTGTTACTGGTATGTGCAATAAACACACTATGTACCATGCAAACAACGATGATTCATTCATGATATTTATATATATATTACGTTTTTATGTAGATTTTAAGTTAGCAAGTATGATGTATGTTATAAAATGTCTACAGGTGTAGACAGCTGTAAATAATAAGGTGTACCAATCTTCCGTGAAAGGATTGAGTACTGTACTACATATTCAACATTATCTTTCATTTTTTCTACCAACAACCAAGCCAAGAAAAAATATTTATTATAAAAATAATGGAATACATACCTTTATATTGATATATATAATGTAATGATTAGAATGTAGTAAATCTAGTCTGTTTTTTATAAATAATCGCATCTTAGGTTGATCACAGTCGTTATTAATCACTATTTGTATTTTTAGCATTGTTGTTAGCAGGTTTAGCATTGTCTTGATGAAAGAATATTCTAGCCGAGCTGAGATTGTAGCGGACGAGTTGAAACTCGTGTAGCACATCCAGAAGGCGCCTTGCCGTTAGTGTATTAGCTTGTTGTAGTTTCTCATCCTTCTTCGAATCCTGTATAGCTTGTAGCGCCGTGTTTCTCTCTCGCAGTAGGTACAGCTCCACGTTGGAGAACCATGAGAGGGAGTCAAAATCCGCACCTTGGTTTAGAACTTTTAGTAAATACGCAACTCCTAAAGAGACATCATGTACAAACTTTTACTATATAATCTTAACAGCAACTGAATAAAGGATGGATTTTACAAAAACTAATAATATGCACTTGTTCACCAGCAAAGTAAACCGGAGAAGGTTATTTTTTTGTTAAATAATGTTTTGTTTACCCATTGGGAAACCGTCATCGGTAAAGATGGTTGATGATTTTGAGCGCTTTGCCAACTTCTCTTTACTCAAACGCATGTGATCCACGTATGAAAGCGTGAGGGCGGGGATGATCCCATAAAAGTTTTTCAAATGTGAATTTCTATAATAAATCGAACCATTCCATTGTTAAATTCTTACCACTTTGGAAAGGATGTCTAGGGTGGTCAAATTATCTTTAGACGTACCTTGCATCAAGTAGAGTAGGCTGAAAGGCGTTTACCAACAGCTTAAAATAGTCGATTCCATCGGAAAAGGAGTTGGATAAAGTTTTAATAGCAGAGTCGATCCCTACAGCAGCACTTTTGATGTCATTTGACCAAGAAGAAGGTTCCAGCTCCGTGGCAGACTCCACTAGTTCAGAAAATAGGGTAATGTCCTGCAAATCCGGGACGAACTGGTAGCCTCCTGCTAGAAAATGGGAGCCACCTGATCGAACTAGACGCACAAACCTACGAGAAAAGAAGTAGATACTGTTAAAAACAAATAATTTTGTGTGGGGAAACAATAGTATAACTTTCGTTATAATATTTACCCTAAAGCGTTTCCAATGTGGGAAATGAGAATTCTAAACTGGTCAAGGGGAGACAGACCATCTTGTGTGAGACCCAGTTTCCTTATCCCTTTCTTGAACTTCATTGCTCGGTCAAAAAGGAGGGTGGCATAGGTATAGTTTTGAGCAGCAGCAGTTGGCTCTTGATAAGACTGTTTGAAGAGGCGGATGTCTTTGGATAAGCGTGATTTTATTTGTTCATCATAGAGGAATTGAGACAAATTGTGAATTTTTGAGCGAAGAAATCTATAAGTAAAGTTAATGGTTGTGTTTGCCATTCCAGGGCCGTGAGTTCTCAAAGAGTTGGCTAAATGGCGTATGTTAACGGTATCCAGGTGTTTGTTGGGAGAGTTGACTTGGACAAACACTTGGTTATTCAGGTTGTAAGTAAACTCAGCAACGAATTGTGGAAGGTTGCGAACAATTTCCAGTATATCGCGACCCTAAACAAACATTGTTCTTTTATATAGCTACAGCTTAAGTTATACTTATTATCACGTAGATTGCAGAACATAACCAACCTGTTCTAATGAGTGACCAGGTAGATGATCATCTAAAATATGAAGTTTGTACTTATCCCAAGCTAGAACTCTCATTGTGGCATAAGACTGCCAGTCGTGTAAGGCAACTGAGGCAAGATTGTAGAAAGTTTTGCTCATGTAGTGCTCCACCTTAGAAGTAAAAACAAAATTATACTCTTCATAAAATAAAATACTGTTTACTGACTAATTGGAAACCATAGTTGCAATTCTTACAATGCTTTTCATGCTGACGTTGTTAACATTGTCAGAGGAAAAGTTTGGAATCTCCATGATATTTTCGAGTTCTTTCACCCCCGACCGGAATGGTGAGACGGGGTCCACTGCTTCCACTTGTAAATGTGTATGGCTAAGGATGCGAAGGTCAGTCTCAACATCTTGACAAAGTCTCTCAATAAACTGAGTTTTAAGGTAACTTTCAATGTCCGCCATGAAAACGCGTTCCGCATGTTCCGAGTGGGGACTACCCCTCAAAAGCGCTAAGCAGTCTCGAATGATGAGGAATATCAAAGGCAGTTTTGAAGAGTCTTGCGGATTGACATAAAGAGAAGAAAAATAAGTAGATAAAATGACTCGGTGAAAATATACTAAGGAGCAGTTGCAATAGTGGTCCACACTCCGTTCCAAGTTGACAAGTTGGTCGATTCTGTCCATAGCTGCAGGTAGGATCATTGATGTCTCATCGTCTCTCCAAAAACGATTGGAGGAGGATGCCCAATCCAACGCTATTTGGGCTACGAGGAGCCGTTTCCCTGAGATGGAGCCTCGTAAGCAATGCTCCAAAATTTTGAGGACTGACAGCGCATCCGCCCGTGTTTCATCCACTTTTCGATTGTCGCTCATATTAAGGATTGACTTTTGGGCTGCTCTAATATGCACCAAGGCTGTGTGCATCACGTACTGAACAATATACATGGTGGAGCAGCATAGCCTAACGTTAAACTGGAAAAAGGTTCCCTGGATTGATTTGAGAAGCTCCAACATCTGGCAGAGGTGAACAACAACGTTTTTCCCTATTGGTTTTCCCATGCTTGCGTGAAGATTCAAAATAAGTCTAAAATTCTGACTAAGGTTCTGAGCAAGTTTGGTCCCTTCCACAATGAGGGTGCACTTTCTTGAGAGGTCTGCCATATTGATTCCACTCAGTTCCTTCATAAATAGCACCTCTTGTAGTCGAAGCGCCCAAGAGCTGTACTGAATACCTTTATCTTTGGCAAGGCTGGACACCTTTTGTTGCAAAAAGCTTTGGCGACTCGAGGAAATTGACTGTATGGCACGGCTATCAAATAGCTTGCTACCGTTACCCTGAACACAACTCGTGAAAAATACTTCGGGCAGCCAAATGTGGGAACCCGTGATTGCCACCGCTTGGATTCGTCTCAGATGCTCCAGCATCACTTTTTGGAACTGCCTCTTGGTGTCAAAACCTGCAGGAAAGAGGAAGGCCGCAAAAATATACGTAGCTGCAAGGGAAACGGGTCGGAATTCTTCGGTGTGATTAACAAAGTCTTTGTCTAGATTGGAGGCGAGAGTGATGAGAAATGATTGAAATTTTTCTGCTAGCACAAGGTTCCTTGAAAAGTAGCGGTGATTTTGCTGAAGCACGCTGTCAACAAAGTTTCTAAATATGTTTGCAGACAAGATGTATTTATCAATTTGAATAAGGTCTCTATCCAACTGGACTAGGTTGCCCGCCTCTGTGTCAAAACTACGACTGTCTGCTCTCACAGACTTTATCATTTGCCGGTATTTGAGCCAATGCTCCTGCAAGACTACTTGGCTCCGAATGACTTCATCCAAAATCACAAGAAAACCTAGCAGGTCACTCAACTCTTTAAACACAGTGTACAACTGAAGATTAGATATGGCGACGACATGGGGTTTGCTCTCCTTAAACAACGCAGCTAGTTGGAGCATCCAGTGACCCACGAATTCAGTGCACTCTTGAATAAACTCCAGGAGTTCGAGAAGGAGTGGGATTAATCTGGCAATCGAGACGTGACCCTCTCCCTCAGTTTCCGCAAGGGAGGGTGCTTCACTACTGGAACCAGAGTCACTATCATAACCATCCCCATAGAGGAGAATGGCTTGTAGGAAAGTTCTATATCCCACCTCTTTCAGAGATCGAGCTTGGTTTGTAATGGTGACTAGCACAAGCATAACCTTTTGAACATCAGGATTTCCATCCAATGGATGAGGGATGCATGTCAGCTCCTCAAAATTTGCTGACTCTGCGATAGGTGTCCATCTCAATTTTATGGGGTGGAGGAGATTATTCCAAATGTGGTGACTGCTCGTGTGTAGTGTGACACTATTTGTTGATTGTTCCCCCGCTGTTGTGGACACATCTGAGGAGGAATAGTCCCCGGAAGATGAACTCAAGTTCCCATTCGCTCGCCCACTACTTCCACGACAAGCATCTTCGGACACGGTGCGAACCAAGGTGCAAAAATGATTTTCAATAAAGTTTCCAAATTTTTTGAGGTATTGGTCAGTCAAAGTATTATAAGCCACTACGTCCGCTTCGTCCATGGTGGTTTGACTTATGAGGAAAAATAAAAACAAAACATTTTGTCAAACCAAGACTTCAAACTTAATATATATGCTCCTCATTTCCCCAAATAATACAAAACTTACTCTTTTTGCAATCCAACAAACCTTGACTTTAAAGGCGTTTAGAGGTAGCCTCCCCTCATCACAAGATATCGGTATTCACATAGAAGCGAGAAAAAAATATGCAAAAAGCAATGCATAAAAATTGCTCCAGATCAACACTCAACGGAAGACAGCCACAGCCCAGCAAACTGATACAGTTTTTAGTGGAACAGGAACATCACCGTCATGTGAGCCATAAATAAGCCTCTCCTTCCTCTCTTCACTCTTAATCACATCATGATGATGATTCCTTCCTATGATGTACATATCACGTTACTTAACCAATTCTCCAGCAAAACAGATATATCATCTCCTTCAATGCATTCACTTGACAATTCCACTTGAAACGTTTTGCAGCTTTCTGCCCATCTGCATACAACATATCTTCATCAACACATCAGCTTGACTGATACATTCCATCCAATATCCACTGCGCATAATAAACCTGGCTTTAAACAGTGTAGTATAAAAAAGCTGCAACGAGTTTATATTATGGTATACCATTTCTTAGCATATTCACAATATTACAATCAAAAGGACGCCTACTAAAGTAGTATAATTGTTTCCAAAAAAAAACCACGCCCCACAGGTCAGAGGTCACTTAACTAAAGTCGACTTTTTTTTGAAGACCTTGTGACTTTTTGATGAAGGTCCGAAATTTCGAACAGTCTTGTTTTAAACTCATTGATTATATTTGTCTATTGAAATTTTTTATACGATATGTGATTCTCTTATGGTATGGTACAGACAACCAAACAGAGACAGGTGCATATAATTTCCAGTAGTCTTCTAGGTTGCAAGTGAGGATTACATATAACATTACACACAACACCATAGAACAGTGAAGCAAAGCAACTTCATCTCTTCCTTTTCATCGTTTTAGAAGGCTTCTCCTCCCGCCAGCATAGTCATAGTCTTTTACTTGCTTCTGGTCTTTGTTCCCAAAGCTTTCATCAAACTCACGTTCATGTACATTCTATGCGAATATTACTTTTCTATTTCTCATGCAATGCACCCAAGTAAGTACATGAAAGCATCTTTGTAATCTTGAGACTCGCTTGACATTTTGCATCTACTTTGTTTACTTATTTGCACATTTCCTTATTGCCTACAATAATCAAAATTTCTAGAATTCTGCGAAGACATCGTTGATTGATTTGTCAAACAGGGTAACACGCATGTTATACTATGCAAATTACACTTTGACCACTGACTTTACTCATGAAAACGATTTTATTGCATGAAAGTAGAAGAAATATGCAAAGAAACACGAGTGTGATTTCTCTATTTGCATAGTTAGTTTGGGGTAAATGACCGATTTTATTTTGCAGGGTATAGGTCTTGTTTGATATCTTTTCTTTTTCACTTTGATTCCTAGTTTTTAAAAATAGTTTCAAGTTTAAGAAAATGAACAGACCTGGAAGTGTCCAGAATACCTTCGGTGAAGTGTAAGTAGCTTGAAATAACACCAGGTTGATTTTGAATGGGCTTTTTCTTTCTAATTAGAGTTGCTCGTTTCTAGTCTGCTTCCCACTGTTGATGCAATTAATCAGGAGTACAAGCGCTACATGGAACAGATCGAAAGTGTTAAGGATTATTTAAGACAATGTGACCTAAAATTCCAACCCGAGGAAGCCAAGAAAAAGAGGTTTATGGTTCTTACAATGACACCTTATTGTAAGCAGTCTTGGAATGAATTGGTTCCTGCTGAATTTTCTGTCGCCGTTTTCTCAGTAGACCAGGGTATTATAAAAGGTTTAGTAGGTTTTATAGAACCGAGTACGTATTCAGTGTTTCATTCTATAACTATTATAATATTTATTGTTGTAATGTAAAAGGGAAATAGCATTTTGGTGATGTAAATTCTTAGAGATTCCTTTCGGCGAGCGAGGCGAAGTCACACTGAACTGTGAGCGGAGTGCTCTTCCCTTTCCTGGAAACTTTGAGGTGAATTATGAACGATATTGTATAAATTTTTGAATGCTTTAGTTGTCGTTAATTTTTAAAAACAAATAATGCGTACTTAGGAGTTGGGGGTTCACTCAATTCCGCGGTCTGAGGTTTTAAGTAGGATTGAAGACGTCGCGGATCGTGTAAGTACAGAGGTGATTAGCGATTATGACAATGACCCTTGAGTGCATATTTGTTTAACTAAAATATTAACCTTGTGATTTTTAGTATGGGTGCCTGATGGATGAAGAGATTTTGATTTTCGCAATGAAAGCTGAGATCGCAGTCATCACAAATTGCATTCGTTGGTTAGAGAAAAACTGCCCGACAGGTATAACCTTAATATTTTCAGCGTTTCGCTACTTAAATTAATTTGTGGATGTATACCATCTGAAATATTTTGAAAAATTGTTTCTCTTTGCAGGGAAATGGCGCAAGTATCGAATCGTCTCCTTTGAAATGCTTTTAATGGCACTTTCCCAACTGGCGGAGAATGCCGAAGAAAATGTGGCAGTGATCAGACATGAGGGAGGTGCCGGACGGTTCTTATATCAGAACCGCTACGAGTATAATCTTCAGTTGGGTTGTGCATGGCATCGGAGAGTAAGTGTTTCGGACCATAATTGTGTTCAACGAACTAAGGATTCAATTTTCGATGCTCATTTTTAATTGGAACTTGTTAGTACATAAATCTTTTATGTATTTATTTCCAGGGTGAAAATGTAAGCAAGATACCGTCTTGTGCCTTCAACATTACTTTAAGAAGAGTCTACAACGCTCTGTTCTACCTCTGCCGTTTGTATGGTACGGATTTGAAACCAAAAACGCATCGTCCGGCAACAGAGGAGACGGAAGTTGTCAACCAACGAATGAAACGAGTTGTGATAACCGAGAAGCCTAACTCAGGTAAACGCCAGGAAAAATTCACGGTAAAAACGAGAGGTGTTAGTACTATTACCAAATATAGAGCAGCTAATCCCGTAGCCGGTGGTTTGTTTAGCAAAAAGCGTTAATATAATAAGGATATGTATAGTATAATGGCTTTTGATGAATCTGAAAGTACCTTAATATATAAAAAGGTTACTGTTTAAGCTATTTGTGTGCTCTAAGTTGATATTATCCTATGTTTAAAGAATAATTATTGGAAACACTGCTTGCTTTCAATATAAATAAATCATATGGTTTATTAATCAGTCATTTGAGTACCCTGTTAAGTTAATGTTAGAGTCTTAACTTATTTATGCGAGCTACTACTTCTTTCGCTTCACGTTTTCATTCCCATCAGCCCTGAAATAAAAATAAAATAACATGGTTTGATTTTTGAATCCATTGTCACCAGCAACCTTCATTATTATTATTATTATTATTATATGAAAATACTTACACGTCGAGTCGCCGCTTCTGGGGTCCAATTGGGTTTGCTTTGACCCATCCACCTCCAACATTTTGGTTGATTGCGCTCAATACTCGCGACGCTGGCTTTCCTTGGGAACCCTGAACACTGGAAAAACTTTTGGAGTTCAGTATTTTTTCCATAGTTTAGCAAGCTGATTCTCTTTTCATGTGATATAAAAAAAATTCGATTTACCCATTTGCGTGAAGATTTGTTCCATTGAACCACCGGGTCAACTTTTCCATAACGTCTTCATCTGGGACGTTTGGAAGACCAACTTTTACGGTTGTCCCCATATGCTGTGTAATAAATAAACAAAAGAACGAAGCCCGAAAGAATTAGCAGTGCAATTAAAACTAAAAACAATGAAGCACGTCATCCAGTCATTTTACTTACACTTACAGTCAACTTCCCAAGTTAAATTAATCTCGTTTGCTTACAACTCACCGAATCAACTGTTTTACTTGACATTGTTTTGATCACCTGTCAAATTCAAGATTATATTTTAGCTCAAGATTCTTGGTGTGTTCAATTAACAGCGAAATCTCAATGAAATCAATAACTTCTAATTTGAGTCTTTTGTTTGTAAAACAACAATGAATATAACACGTTCAGCACTAGGTTGCAAGCAAAGCAAGGCAAGGGAAAAGGTTGGAGAGAGTTGTTTTTTCATACTCGCGAAATATGGGACAAAACAAAGCGTGATCATAAGATGACAATCACAATCAATCCTTCTCCTTTGATTTGCTGATGCCTGATGGGCAATTTACAATGTGCTGTTAGGTATGCCTGGTCCAGTTCGGATGCGGTGCTGCTGCTCAGCTAGTAGGTTATGCATAGTCTTGGCCATAACTTCTTTGTCTGTTTGTTTTCTCATCTGCATTTTTATGCTTGTTTACATCTCATATAAAAGCTGCCAATATGATGGAACATATGCACATACTTGTGTAGTGCACGTATTTAGTCGATGAAGTATTGGGATTCTCAATCCATTTATCCTTGATTGAGTATTAACATAAACACTTTTGTTGTACACAAGTTTACCTTTATTCTTTCTTGCAAACCGTCCCGAAACTGATGGATAAACCTTTTGAAGTGTGGTGAGCAGAGAGGAAAAGAATCCGAAAATGTGCCAGAGTATTTAAGTACTTTGATAATAAACGGTGCGATCAAAAGAATGTCAAGAATCTAAGGATTCCCGTGGCTTGTGTGAGAACAAGGGTTACTTAGGTAATGGGCATAGATAGACAATGTAGTTCAAAAGAGAGTTCATATGATGATAAAATGCATTAGATTGTTCCACTACTCATTTTGAGTAAGTAGTAGTACTAGGAGGAGTGGTGACTAGTACACATCATAAACTGATGTACTCTATTCTCAATTCCACTTCACTCCTTGGACAGCAAGAGGAAGGCAGTGTTTTAAGCTCATTTGCTAACGAAAGAGGAGGATGACGATGAGAGGGTTGGTTGTAAGACACATTTTTCTGGCATAAAGTGGAGAACAAAGTAGAAAAGTGAAAAAATAGCTTTCCCTTCATCATCATTGCTATACACTTGTATCCACGCTCATAAGATGCTTTCTCTGAGAGAAGAGGAATCCCGGTGCTGCAACTCTGTAGGAAAGCCATGCCACTCTTTCTTTCACTCTTAAACAGCCATTTATTCACTTTTCTCTTGTTCCGACAAGGAGAAAGGGAGAGCAAAAGGTAAAATGTGCAAGTGGCTGAAAAAGCCTCAATAAAGACTGAATCAAATCAAAGCAAAGTTGTGAGTTGAGCTAGAAAGGAAACGGGAGCAGGAGAAATAAAAGTACAAGTAGTATTCATTTTATGTGTCCATCCACCATATCCACACACTCAGAGACTAGAGCAGAAGCCGAGCATGTAACATAATAGTGGTGAGTGAGGAGGTAGCATAGCGGAACAATTCGCCATCCACATCCCCACTTCCAGAACCATCCGCCAAGCCAAGTCAAGCCATCCCAATACTAGAAACATTTTGACTAGCCAGATGGAACAAATACAATATGCAGCCTGCCTCCCAGCTTCTTCTTCTGCTCTTCGCCGAGAACGGAGATGCGAAGCCTCAATCAAGTGAAAAATGTGATTCGAGACTCCCAAGAAAAAGGCAAAGGGGGATACTCTTCTTGGGAGTAGCAACAGTGATCGTGTAGACATCAAAGGGAACAGATATGGTGGAAAAGATGCCTCCACCTCTTCTCCTCTCTTTTTTTACTAATACATAAACACTTTTTGTATGTAGAGTATAAAAAAAAGTGAACAAAAGAAAAACATGTTGATCTTGATAAACGTCTCAATGGTCCGTGCACTTGTTATAAATGTGTCAAATGGATACGATTCCTATCAAATAATTCAAGAAGAGAAGCAACAGGGCACTAGAAAATGTGTACTTTTGAGCTAACTAACTAGTTGATTCATATTATACAGATTTGTGTTGTGGGTTCATGTGAGTGGGGTTTCTTTAGCAGAAAAAAAATCCATTTCCTACTTGTTTCCCTTCCAGGCAAGAATAGTATTATGTCATTTGATAACACTCCTGGTGAGGATGAGAGCTAAGAAAGACAGGGTGAGGTGCACGGCTGGGCAACAGGAGAAAAGGAAGAGGAAAGAGTGTTCAACTGGAGCACGAGGGAGCAGAAACTAGGAAAAGTCTCAAGTTCCCCGGTTCGACCTAATTCCTCTCTTCCTCTCTGTTCTTTCTTCCTTGTTCTTGATTTTCGTTTTCATCAAACATCTCATGTTAACAAAAAGGTATCACAAACAAGATGATGATTCAACACTCAAAAGTATCAATGTTGTTGTGGAACGCTTTGATAAAGTGCAAGTGAAAATTTATCTTAGGGTGAAACAACAGAGGCGTCGTGTTCAATACAAACATTTTTGATTCGCGACTTGGGGTGGCGTCGGTATTCAAAGAGTTATAGCGGTATCTGTATGTATTAGTTTCTTGATAAGCTTGGATAATTATGTAAATGCAATGCATCCAATATGGTCAAATTCCTCCAAAAATATCAGAAAGCAGCGGGTGGTAAGTTGGTTGCAGAAAATAATCAGCACTCATAAGGTCCGGAGGGATTTTGTCTGGATATTTCAGTTTTGTGCTCTACCTACAAACCTTCTTTTAAATTGAAGTCATCTGTGACTCTTGCTCACCTGTATGCATCACGAATGGATGAGGACAAGGTGGGTCGTAGGAAAAGCGAAGCTTCAGACAGTTCCAACATGGGTGGGGCTGCTGATGATGAAGCCGCGTCTCTGGCCGATACTGGCGTCGACATGATGAGCAGATCCAAGTCCTGCGATGATGTTCCGCTCTCCATCAAAGACCAGAATAGCAACAGCCAAAGTCAGGAGTACCAAATCGGGGTTGAGGCTCATCCACTCCCTCTCTCCATTGTGGAGGTAGAGGGACGAGAGACATGGGCCAAAAAGGTGGATTTTCTTCTCTCCGTTATTGGCTTTGCCGTGGACTTGGCCAATGTTTGGAGATTTCCCTACTTATGTTATAAAAATGGTGGTGGTAAGTACTCAAATTCTTTTAAAATATTAGCTTAAATATTATGTTTCTCAAATCAATCATGCAAAAATGTGATGCCCAAAAAAAGCTAACGCACTTGCACACATTTTTGAGTGCTCACAGACCAGAAACATTACTACATCACTAGAGTCGAATAAGATTCGTCTTGTTCCTTGCTCTTCAGCATCATTGTGGAATTCTATTATGCATGCATGAAAAGAAGGCGAAAAATTTTCTTGATTTCCGGCATGAAATTTCTCGACTGACTGGCAACCCAACTAGAGAATGAAATGAAGTTTCCAATTGTGTGTATTTAGTCAGCCATTTTTTACTTTGCCTCCATTTTTCATGTTCATTCTCATTCCGGCTCATGTGAGTAAATGAATTTCCCTTTCCCTTACCGTTTCCTTTGCATTGTAGCTGTGCAGGAAAGAGCAGAACATCACTGCGGTCCTCCATCCCATCTTGGTCTACCACTTGAAACATTTTCTCAACGAAAAGGGCCACGTAGTAATGCAAATTACAATTTATAATGATTTTCCTCAACGCTACAATTACAAAAAAAATGAACGCTCACTAATACTCCGCCTAGGAAGGTTTTCGACTTGCTATCCATACCCAGGTTTTGTTCAGGAGAGCAGGACCTTATCTCGGTCTTTTGGGTGGGAGAACGATATGCAATTTGTTTACCATTTTTTTGAAAAAAAATAATTCTCTGCTCACCACAACCTTTCTCAGAGTTTGGGCATACATATTTGTGGTGTGGCGGTAAAGGGAGAGCAAGTGCGACATCATGGGAAATAGACTGACAATGAATTTAACTAAGTAATCCATCACTCTCACCAAGGTGAAATGAGAAAAGATGGAAAACGCCGGAGAGATGTAAATGTAAAACGTAACCTAGCCATAAGGTCGTCAGTCACTCAGACTATGAGTTACAGTTTTCCTTTCATTTCTCTCCCGTTCTGATGGCAGAGCATGCTGCATTGTTTTGTTCCACAAAAAACGAGCGTTTCGACAATATAATCAAATCTGGTTTAGTTTGGTATTTTTCTACAAAAAAAACAGAAGGGTTGCTGATAGTAATAAAACGTCATACGTCTCTTAAAACTACAATAAATATGAAGTGGCCGGTTGGTAAAAGAGAAACAAGAACAGCTCGTCTAAGTGATTGCACTTATTGTTTTTCACGCGGTTTCATGTCTACAAAAATGACGTGGTTGAAATAACTATGCTTTTCATTCTCATTTCATTCATTCAGTACCAGAAAAAGTTAAAAATATTAATGGTTGCATGATGCATTCGGGTCTTCTGGTTTTAACAACAGCTTTTCTAGTTGTTGCCCAGTGATGACATATGTTATTTGGATGCATGAATTGGAAGCTGAACGCAAGTCTAGTGTTCATTAAGGATTATTGTCGATACACCACTGCCACTGCTCCACATGCTTATTTAGATGAGAGATGGACGATGCGTCAACGAGTTATCCATAAATTTCATAGTTTCCATTAATTTCCCACATTGTTGCTGTTGCTCCCCTGAGCTATGCAACTGCAACAACGAGCATACATGGTATGTGACAAGACCAACTCTGACATCAATAGACAACCAATTTCAATCCGTGTCCTGGTGTCATACACATATAGTCCCAGATTATGCAATCCTTTCAATTCATGCCTGAAGAGTAAAATTGTCGTTCAAAGTGAGTTGTCTTTATTCGACTTTGGTACTGACGCTGGAACGAGTGGATGCATACGCCTGGCATGTGACGCGAAGCGTGATGATTTGATAGCCCTTGTTATTTCTTATAACTGTTTGCAATACACCGGAAGGGAGGAAATTAGAAAGCGTCTACAGGTTGATTGGTAAAAAAGCAAAGCTTACCTTACAGTGTTTAAGATCAAGTTGCAAAAGGTACCATTTTTGAAAGAGATACGTTACAAAAGCACAAGTAAACTTGTGTCCAGTCCACGTGCATGGGTTGGGGTGCTGCTCTTTTGCTGCAAGGCAGGCCACCGTTCCTTACCAAACGATCCACTCTGAACTCAAACTCCCTCTTGCCAACCTGTTTTCCCTGAAAAAATGTATTGGAAATGACTGAAAAGTACCATACATCACAATTGTAACATGATGTAAATACGCTAAATTATATTGTGTTGCATGTATCATTTCTTTTGCATCAATCAGAAAGAAATTGAGGGAGCAATAAGAAAAAGAATAACCTTTTTATGCATCCTCTAACTACTCTCTACCTCTGTCGCACTTGAAAGCCAGCAAATTGATACCATCTATTTGAAATTGGAAGAAAACGAATGGTTATGGATGAAATGGCTAAAAGATTACTTTCCAGAACATTTCTTTTTCCACAGAAAGAATGTGCACTGCTACTCCATGATCATTCACAATGATTCTTTTTCATTCTCCTTCCCTCTTATTTCTAGAGTAGAATCGAGGTGAAGAGAACACTGAAAAGTGGTTATAAATATAAGAGCACTTTCCTCTAACTAACGCAAAAGCAAAGTATGCAGAACTATGATGGATATACAAAGAAGAGTTAGTGTGAGCACAAATGTTATGTAGCGTCTTCTAGAGTCACATGCCATGCCGTCCCTTGTGTAACACTCAATTTGCAAAAAAATGCATTTAACCTTCTCCACTTGTAAGGGACATAATATGACTCTGACAAAGTCTTTTTACGTCAAAAGCCAACCTTTTCCCTCGTGCTGTCATTACATCCTTCACATTCTTCCTCGTTTCTATTCCTTTTTTGCGTATTTGTCATCGAATAAAAATACATGAACATATTATGTGTAGTTTATTTTCTATGCACCCATCCACATGTTTTTGCAACCCCCAATATATTTCCTTTTTGTCTCTACTTTTTTATCTTGTTTATTACAAGTACGAAAGAGAAAATGCAAACTACAATTTGAGTTGAATCTTATTATAATTAACAGTAAAAATTTGAGTGAGAAATGTACATTTTATTTCTGCTTTAAATGGAAATGAAAATCGGAAAGAACTTGTGTAATTCTATAAGACTTAAGGATAAAGTTGATGTATATATATGCACTATGAATAACATCCAGCTAATATGCAACTCTAATGGGTAAAGAAGTAGCAATACTCTCGATACATTTTATTGCTGGATTAGAAAGCACTATCAATATTCAACTCATCGTTAGTTTATCCTACCCCGATTGACTACGTACAAATGTATTACGTTGTTTCTTGTTCCAGTTGAGAGCAACAATAATAGAGACTGAGAAGGGGGTGCTTTGCTGGTGAAAGTAAAAGTAGGAAAATATGCAGTGCACAATTTCCGATTAGAATTATTCCATGATTGAATGAGGATGAGAGGAGAAAGAGAAAGGAACTGAGTGAGTGTAGTGGAATGTCAGTATTACAGATAGAAGAGGAATGTATGGGAAGTCTAATATTTTCACGTTATGGAAATACATCATTTCCTGGATTCGGGTAGGGGATGTGGAAGATCTGCTATTTAAAAAGAGAAAGACTTGTGGAATTGCATTTTATTCGGAGGGAAGCGAGGAGCCTCTTTCACTCTCTTCACCTTGTGAAATGAAGGCACGTCAAGTCATGGGAGGAAACAGGTATCCAGTTATATCCGTATCGTCGGTATCTCCTTCCACACTAGATTACACACACAAAACTATGTTCTAGAATGGGCTGAGAAAGCGCCTAGTTTTCTATTTAGGAAATGGGATAAGCCCTGTTGAGCTCGTTCCATCTATAGTCTCCTCTCGCTCTCTCTCTCTCTCGCTCTCTGCTCCAGTGAAAGTGAAAGCGGCGAGAGTTAGCAAAGCTTGAAAGTGATTTTATTGTTGGATTGTGCATATACACGCATTCCATTTCATCTCAACGGATACACGCTGGTGTGTGTGTAAGCACCCAGTCTAATTGATTATATTGATACTCATTGTCAGTTAAATATTTTTTATGCTGATTACAAGACTTTATTGATGATGAATATGATGATGATGATAATTGGCTTACTAATAAAGACTCTTTGAACGATTGACAGGCGCGTTTCTCATCCCCTATGTAACGATGCTTTTTGTCGGTGGAATCCCCTTGTTCTACATGGAACTTGCTCTTGGACAATACAACCGTAAAGGAGCCATCACTTGCTGGGGAAGACTTGTTCCTCTGCTTAAAGGTAAGCGGATGAGCTTCATATCCCCCTACCTCAAATAACTTTCATTTAGAGCTAATTTACAGAATTCTGTATAAACATTCCATGTCGTATTATTTCCTTGTCCTCCTTAATTAAATCCTTTGTCCCAAAGGACACAACTCTAATGGATACAAGATATTGCGCTGCATAACTTTTGTAGCATTTTTAGTCAGCAGATCGTACCGAGAAAGACGCACAGTTTATTTGAAGAGTTAAGGTGGTGCAATAAAGCTCAGACCAATGTTCATATTTGCACTTGAATTGCTAGCTGCTGAGAGGAAAAATACGTATACAAATTGGACCACACTTTATCATTGCAGTTGACTAAGAAAAATATTGTAGATTGACACTTGAATGCTGCATGCTTGTTCCAGCGCTTTGTCCCATCCCCGTTCTCGAATGTAAAGTAATGTAATGAGAATGATAAGGCAATAAAAGGGCGACGGCTTTGTCATCAAGAAATTCTGTTCATACGACAAACGTAATTGCATAAAGGGCCGCCGTCAACGAGAGCAGTTCTCCTGTGTACATAATTAACGTTTACAACAGTGTCGCCTTCTTGTTCTCTCTCATTTCATCTGGCTAGTGCCAATAGCATTCGAAATTTGATGAGATGAGAGAAAACCGTGTCAAATGAAAGGTCATACCAAAATTCCTCTCTATTACCAACATCAATCACACTCTGTCTCTTATTGCCATCAAATTCTTCCTTGATAGATACACTCCTTTAAGATATAGGGTATCATCATCGCCCTATGCTTCATTTCATTTCCTCACTCTTTAGTAGAAGCTTTCTCAGATATCCAAACTTCTCATTTCAACTTGGCATTCTTTGGATATAAAGTGATGTGAATGAGCAAGAGCACTTTAAAAAACCGTTCCTCTACTTCTTCCCACATCGCTATATTGTAGCTGTACCACATCACAAGGTACTTACTGCGGGGAAACATCCCACGAATAAATCTGTGCCTGGCTGCCGATAAATGCAATGTGCACATTAAATCTCACTCATCCTCCTTGCGACTACTTAAACCTCGATTTAAAATAGAAATGAACGCCAATAAATTTCCATAGTTGAGCATTTTCTGAGCATAAAAAAGTGGAGGCTAGAGCATCATATCAGGCAGAGCTCAATCTTCTGGAGTTTAGAGGATTTTTCCATACCTTTTTGTAAAACACAAGTATTCACAGAAATAAAAGAAGGGGAGATATGGTACACGCGAGTAACCACTTTCAACGCATTGTGGTTTGGTTATTGGTCGTAGTTGCAGTTGTAAAATGTATTGGAGTATCATCAAGTTGTCCCTATATTTTGGTTGTGAATAATGAGAATGTTGACTCTCCACATTCTCCTCCTTTCCCCATCCACGCAAAGTATGTATTATTGTAGAACGTTGCAAGGGAGAGTGATAGAGATCATGTGTGACAAGTGAATGATACTTTACAAGGGAAAAAGAGGGTATAAAAAGGGAGAATGTAATCATTGGGTCAATTTTTTTTCTCTCTCTCTCTCTTGTGTGTAGAAATAAAAGAGGTAGAAGGAGAGAGATGGGAGATGGATGGGTAAGTTAGGATTTACTTTATGTCTTGTTATGTGTGTTGTTAGCAAGCCCTTTTCCCTAGTAATGGGCCTTATAGACAACTAAAAAGACATTCATCTTGCCGGAAACAGGAAACAGTAGTCTTTTCTACTCTTGATGGCTTGGAGAGAGAGAAAAAACCTCTTTCACTTTACCTCGCTCTCTCCCTTTCTCTCTGACTTTCATTGGAAAATCACTTGGCGTTTAAAGGGAGAAAATGTAAAAAGAGACTTGTAGAGTTGACGAAATGACTGGTATGTTATGGTCTAGTGGTGGCATGTCTCCTCAACCTCGGTTATTTTACTTCTTGATCAAGTTGTTAAATCACTATGTTCTGTATGCATGCCTACATACCTACCTATATAGTTATTATTGTCGAAAGAATGTGTTATATTGAAACATTAAATGTGCATCTTCTTCAGTTCCCCCAAAATCTTAACATACATACATATATTGTGCTTCAGGCATCATCCCATCACATCTTATTACAGTTCTCTGACGAGCAATAACCAATAACCTTTTTTATTGTTTCATCTTCTTTGCTTTTTATCAGTATTTTTTTGACTTTTTAGTTTCATCGGATTGAATCTCCAGTTGTACCAAAACTAGTCGGAGATGCCATTATTATGTGTAGTATAAAAGAGGAGCAAAAATTCTGACTTTTTAAGCATTCTGTATATTAAAACAAAAGAAAATGACTTTCACAAAGAAGACAAGTCAAGGTGAAAACAATTGTGATGTGATGAGTGATGAACACACTTGATGACAATGCCATGACAATAACTGTGTATAATATTTCTTGTTGGGAAAGGCGAAACCTCCTTGGCAAAATAAATAGTAGTCGTAGTAATGATGACGATGATTATGATGTGATAGAGAAAGTCAACTTCAACTTTTTATCCTCCCTTCTTATCTTCCTAGCCATCCACGAAGACACGCTATTTATGTACAGAGTAATATACATACTAAGCATTATTTGTTGTGTGTAGTCGCTCGTAGAAAACACAATTAGACATCGATTTCCACATGAACGACTACGCATCAACGTGTAATCATAATCCTCTTCCTTCTTTCTCCAACCAAGTCAACCCTCCCTTCTTTTCTTTTCAAGAAATATGCAGATTGGGAACATACTGAGAATGATGTTGACGATGTGAATTAAATTTATCTTGCTGTAGTGCACTAATACCTAAAGTATTATCATCACCAGACCCTCTCCTCTCTATCTCTACTCCTGCAATGCGTGCACTCTCCTTTATTGCTGCAGCTATCAATTTCAATTTCTTGCTCACAGTAATTTTCAAACATAATGAATTGAAAGTATCCACATCTCATCGCTATAGTAGATGCGCTCTGAACCTATTCCCCCTTGTCAATAATACCTTGAGAATTTCAGTGACGATCATTTTAAAGGTTTCACTGATTGATTAAGAACATTCAAATTGGCAAGCTATGCAAGAATTCAACTGCTTTTGCTCTCTTTCACAACTAGGATATTATCCTTTGCTACTCTTTAATTTTTTGTTCCAGGTGTTGGCTATACTGTAGCACTTATCGCATTTTACGTTGACTTTTATTACAACGTGATCATTGCCTGGGCTCTCCACTTCTTCATATCCTCTTTTTTCTCACCTTTGAGATGGAGCAACTGTGACAATATCTGGAACACTCCTAACTGCGTAAGCCTTCTTTTCTAGTCGACATGTTATGCTTCTCCAGTGAAAATTAATCTGTGCATAAACAAAAGAACGGAGCTGCTCAACGTTGAACAAGGCGTTGTAAATTTGCTTAAACTCGCTAATCCCTAGTCTCCAACTCATTTACTTATTTTGTAATCATGACAGCGGGAACAGTACGGGGACAGGAACTCTTCACTGGGCAATGATACCATTTTTGACTCCGAAGCGAGCAACATGACTGTTGCAGCAACCAACCAAACGACGCCAGCTGACGAATACTTTCAGTATGAATCTTATACATCGTCTTGAGCTCACCCAAACCCGTCAAATTATAATGGAATGCTTTGTTTCATGTTTTACATTTGATTTTAAGTCGCTACGTGTTGGAAGTCCATGAAAGTGCAGGCCTTCATGATATTGGAAAACTCAAATGGGAACTAGCTCTCTGCCTCCTTGCTGTCTATGTCATCTGCTACTTTAGCTTGTGGAAGGGAATTTCTACCTCAGGAAAGGTAACAATCCTGTCACTTGAGAGGGATCCTAAAACCTTCATTTTTTATATATAATACTAACTTATTACTCTATTGGCTTTAATATAGGTAGTCTGGTTCACAGCCTTGTTCCCATATTTCGTGCTTTCTATATTACTCATTCGAGGCATCACACTTCCCGGAGCATTTGATGGCATCTCCTACTATCTCTCCCCAAACTTCAGTAAAATCACGAATGCGCAGGTAACACCTTTTTATGATAGCTTCACATTTTTCATATTTCATAATCATATTATTACCAATGGCTTTTCAAATTTTTTTTTCGGAGCTTTTTTATTTTGCATTTTACATTTAAAGTGAGAACTACACTCAAAAACTGAACGCTCCTTTGAATTTCTGATCAGTTTCAGCTCAAAGTAGTATTTCTGTGTTCCCTGATGATATGGCAATGAACATTGCTCTTATTGTGCTGAAATGAGATTTATTCCATTTCTTACTTTCGTTTCTTACTCTAAAAGTGCTGATTTATGTGAAAAGTTGACCTCGCCATATGTATATTTTGTCGGTTTGGACACAATGAGTATAAAATGGTGAAACTAAGTACAAGCTTTGGATGGAGAAAGTCACAAGTTCATCTTTCCTTTTTTCTCGAGGTTGCGCATTAATAAGGCTGACAAGATGTGGAGTGAATGAATTTGTTGCATTATTGCTACAATCTAGCAAGGAAAACCATTGTAGTTATTACACCTCTGGAATTCCATTATGAACAGTTTTCTTTTGTAGCCACATTATTGCAATGGATTGGATTGCATTAGAGACTAAAGGGAAAAATGTGAGGCGAGGGAAAATAAGTGAGTAATGTAAAATGTCATCTCCGGAGCATGATCATGGTGCTGGAAAGGAAGGAGAAAAACAGGGGTCGAAACAAGTTGGGGATGTCTAATGGAGATTTCATGTTCTACTTGCTCACTTTTGGTGAGAGAGTTGAGATGAGAATGACTGATTACCTCCGTTTCTTTAACGTTGAGCCGGCCCAGTTCAACTATATAATACAATATCCGAGTTTCAGTTTTTCTCCAGAAAGGGAGAGTAAAGTTGGACGGCGATGATTTGCCCTATCCGCTGAAAATGGATAACTTGTTGAGTTTTTCACTTGTTCCACATACATTCATTTCTCAATAAGAAAGGCAGCATGGAAGCAACCACAATAACAAAATAAAGAATGCTAATAAAGGTGAAAAGGGAGCATTTCTATGCAATGCAAAAAAGCAATATACATCGGAAGTGGGGTGAATACAAATGAACATAATGTTGGTGTGGTAAGGCTGGTAGCCAGCACCAAAATAAAATGGTTGCTGATTGGTGTGCACGTGGAATCTAAATTAGATTGGTAGGCATTGTTCACTATGTGTTTGTGCCCAGCAGGGGCTATCTCCCGTTTTGAAAAGAGTGCTGGTGGTGTGAGTGATTGAATTGAGCCCTAATATGTTTTTATTATATTAAAGCCTTTTATCCTTTTGCACAGGTTTGGGTTGATGCTGCCACCCAAGTTTTCTTTTCACTTGGTCCTGGTTTTGGTGTCCTCTTGGCTTTTGCATCATACAACAAATTCCACAATAACGTTTACAAGTGAGTGTAAAATAATGGGACGGGTGGCTAATAATGGCTATGCACAAAAATATCTTGAGCAGGATCAACAACTCATGTGGTTTCTTCCTTTAATACTCAGGGATGCCCTGCTAACAAGCTGCATTAACTCTGCCACAAGCTTCGTCGCTGGATTTGTCGTCTTCTCCGTTCTTGGCTATATGGCACAGAGGTTTGGAAAACCGATTGAGGTAGGTGAATCAAGCAGAGCTTATGCATCGAAATGTAAATGATAATATTGTAGCAAATCCTAGCCATGCTGTCCTTTTCTTCCAATCAATGCTTGTTTATTGATCTCATATGATCTATTCTATTTTCCTAAAAGAATGTGTAGCAAATGTTCCAAATTGCATTGCGTTCCCACTTGACTCCAATTTAGCTTTGCTCATGCAAAATTGTTCCAGGAAATGTGTTCGACCTCAGTTGAGTTTGATAGTAGAATGCGCATTTGTTCACTGTAGCGACCGACCCTAAGCATTTCTTTTTCTTCCTTTGTTCTCACACTAAAGACTCTTTTATGAAAAGGATTTCTCACTCGAGAAACTCAATTATTCCAAAAGAGTAAACAAAACGATGAAGTGAGTGCAGACGAGCAGTCGTAAAGTAACTTGCTTGCATCTTTTTACGGCAAAACTCTAATGCAAGATGGATGCTTCGACTACTACTCAACTTACAACTGGAGAGAGAATTAACGACGAAAAATTAAAAAGACCGAGCACACTTTCATAAAAATATACATGAGCATAACCAGACCTTGCTTTCTTTATTGCATTGACTATTTTTATATAGTCTGATCTGATCCAGTTTTGGCTGGAAGCAGAACAATAATCTCTTCGTTTTCTGCACTATTTGTTGTTGTTGAACAGGAAGTAGCCAGAGAAGGACCAGGTCTTGTGTTCGTCGTCTACCCTGAGGCTATTTCTACTATGCCTTGGTCTCAATTTTGGGCATTGTGCTTTTTCATGATGTTGCTGACACTGGGACTGGATAGCTCTGTATGTTTGTTCATCAAATAAATAATGAAATGCAATCAGTTTTCCAATCAAATGGGAATCCGAGAAACTTATAATTGTAAACGTTAATTAATGTTAAATGTCGTTGACTTTTGTGTTACACTCTCCTCCTCATAGTTTGGTGGCTCTGAAGCGATCATTACTGCGCTGAGTGATGAGTTCCCAATAATTGGGACCCACCGTGAAATATTTGTGCTATGTTTGTTTACATTGTACTTCATCGTTGGATTGGCATCATGTGCGCAAGGTGGACTGTATGTTTTCAGCTTGTTGGAGCGATATGCTGCTGGCGTCTCCATACTCATCGCCGTCTTTACAGAAGCCATTGCAGTATCGTGGATTTATGGTTTGTTTATTCAGTCTCTTTCTTTAAATTCCTCCCCGTATAAAATTTCATTTTCAGTTGCACATGTTCCCATTTATATTTTTAGTCGGATGGCATTTCACAAAATAAAAGTCTAAATGAACTCGTGCCATTTTAATTTGAAAGATGAGAAAGAATTGGGATACAAAAAAAAATTAGAAAAGCAAACATGCTTTTGTACAGCTGTCTTTATCTTCACCAAATTTTGACATTTAACCAATCATCGCGAACATAAGAACCGGCACTGATTCATTCTCAAATCTGCGTACCCATATTATCTGTTAATAGTTGGATACTACTACATGTGCCCTTTTGCGAGTGTATGAGGAGGAACATAGATATTTAAAGTTTTATTCTGTTGTAGGAATCGACCGGTTCTGTTCAGACATTCAAGAAATGATGGGATTTTATCCGGGCATTTATTGGAGAGTCTGTTGGCGATTCATTGCACCACTGTTTATCTTGGTATGAAATAAAAAAAATATGGACGACTTTGAAACTTACACTATGCTCAGCTTGAGCTATTACTGAAAATTAACCAAATTGTTCCTTATGGCATGACATGTGAGTTGTTGTTGATGATTTAGTCTTTTTCCCACTTTTATTGCAGTTCATCATAGTTTTTGACCTTGTATCCATCACAAATACAAGTGAGGATTGGAAAATTAACAATTATACTTATCCCAAATGGGCTATAGCTATAGGGTGGTGCATTACGTGCTCCAGCATTGCATGGATTCCTGGCATGGCCATCTACAAAATACTCACCACAAAGGGAACATTACGTCAGGTACACATTTTGATATTTCATGCTTAGTCACAAAGTGCAGGGGGATGGTGTGGCATAACATCCATTTTGTTTTTGCAGCGGTTGAAAAAGTTGACGACTCCTTGGAGAGACACATGCCAACAAGTTTCCTCGCTGAATGGAATTCAAGCGGAAACCACCCGAGTCAAGAGTAATATCATTGGGGAGCCGGTGTAAAACAGTTGCGAAAGAAAGTTAATTCAAACGTATTTGTTAACTTTTTAACCTATTCAGTGAAATAAAACAGAATGAAATGCGTAAAAGTAGGGAAGTCAGTGTTGGGTAAGAGAAAGTTGACGAATGTATCATATTCAGGTTTTAATATGCAACAATGTTTCGTAGTACAATCTTTAGACGGAGAAAAAATAAAAAGATTACAATAATAATGATAATATTGCTATTTGATAAGATTTCCAGGCTGTTGCGTACTGTTATCCTAATATGAATATACAAACATTACTTACTTAATATCTATTATAGCTTATCTACTTGTAGCTTTTAAGCTTCCAATGTCTAAACGGCTACCACAATGTTATCTAGTCTTTTTAGACCATTTCTCCCTTCCAGAAATATCATCATAAATTGGTATGGCTGAAAATATAAAATGCCCAAGGGATTTGCTGTAGCAACGCAATAACAAAACTATATAACTATTGTTACGCTCGCATCTTATATATGATGTGGTTTGAAGTAAAAATATGTTGAGAATCTGCTAGCAGTATAATATATGCATATAAATACATACATAAATATATAATGTACTTATTAGACTGTAATTAAAACTGTTGATATGTTGTATGATTGCTAACAACAAAGGATTTGATAGCCCAAAAGGAATTTTGACAACTAGGTGAGGAGTTTCAAGAGTTCTCCCAGTAAAATCAATATGAGATTGTTAGATGTGTAGGCATTTTTGACGGAAGAAAAGTACTTACTTTCTTCTTCTTTAATCGATGCATTTAGTGGGACCAAAACATTTGTTTCTATTCCTTTCATGCAATGCTATTGTAAGTATTTAAACCAACCTGCTCTCCGGTTGCTATGTAGTTCTTTAAAAACTTTAACTTTCCACGTTCTAATTGTAACATTTAAAATGGAGTGACTTACACTCGTTTCTTAATACTTGAGAGTCATGATTGAGTGAGAAAGTTGCTCAGTAGAATTTTGCTTCGAAATTTTCAATTTTTCCTTCAACCAAATAAGTGACATGATAATCAGGGGATTTTTAAAGTAGCATAATATGCTTCTGTCTGTCTCGAATATCTTGTGACACGCTATCCATTCACCAAGCCAAGGGGTTCCTGGGACCCATTGGCCTTCGAAATTTGTGACCCAACTCATAAAGGAAACGCTTAAAGGATTTATAACAATTTATAACAAGACAATTATTCTCCAAGGGACTGCAGCCAGATCCCTTTCAAAATAATTGTTTTTGATACTATAAATCCAAAGTGTGTACTACAGCTTGACTCACATTATATTTAAAAAATTGTACTTGTGATGAAGAAAATCTAAGAGAAGCGTAAACTCATTTTGTACGTATTACAAAACAACTCAAAATCACGTACAAGTCTTTGCAGCCAGAAGACTTAACTGTAGTTTCCTTAGATTTTCTTACGATTCACATTTCTTTGCTGGCAAAAAAATCTCATCTTACACCAATTTATGTTGCAGCAAATGAGCTAGTGCATGTGCACTCAAATCAATCATAAATATACACCTTACCCGTTTCCAACAATTTTCCTGAAACCAAAAATTTGTAGATGCGCCTGCATTTGTCAAGTATACATACTGGTTCTTTTGTTAATCAAGATGTACTTCATTTATTTCTGTGGCTGTTTGTTGGTTTAAATGATGATATGATGAGTAATAATTTAGGTATAATGATAAATGTTATGTACCTACTATTTACTTATATACTGTGTGGTCCGGTCCTAATATATAAAACTGTTTAATAAACTACGTGTTAAAAACCTATCAATGAGACATTTCTCTATAAGTCCTTGATTACATCATTCAACATGTACATTTTTGTTCCTGACAATTGACTACAAAGATAGATCCGTGTTTTTTCCATGTTTAATTCGATTCAGTTTGAGGCAAAGAGCTAAAGCAGGTATGTTTCTATATCAAATCAAATAATGTAGGTGTATGATGATGATGAGACTGTCTACTATCTCCAATCTTATTAGTTTGAACTAGAGCAGCAGATGCAATCCAAGAAAGAAACTACTCTTGCGGCCTCCTACATCTTTGTAACATCATCTATCATCGCATCACTACAGTCACGTTATGTGTAACTTATTTATATCATTAGGCTCGGTCGACTCGTGTCAAAAACTTGAAACATGACATCAGGATCGCATCAACAAAAAATTTAAGTCGAATAATCAAAATTAAACCACCAAACTAGCTCTAATTGGAAGACTCTAATTTCAAGTAAATTACTTCTAAATGGAATCAATTGAATGAAGAAAACTTTTAATTTTTCACAGCAAGCTAAATAAAATATGCAAGGGAGACTTTATGATACTTACCACAACTAAGCCTGCTCCTTAGTTGAATTTTACCTGCAAAAGTAGAGAACTAAGTAAGTAACATTCATCCACGTCGGCACGGCGCTGCATTGTTATCGGAAAATAGAAGTGAAAAATTGTGCATTAGGCTTGCAGCATGGTTGATGTTGATGGCATGGGGTACGGCCTTTTAACAAAAGTATAAAGCATACTCAGAGCGAATGAATGAATGAATGAATGAGCAGAGAATTTTTTTTACATAAAGGAACTTGTTGCATGCACATACTTATTTGCACACACATAAGATGATGTTGATGATGATTATAAATCTAAATTCCTTCATGAAATCCCAATCTTAAAAGCATGTGTACAAGTTAGTCAACCAATGAGTTCCGGTATAGAACCTACTTAAAAGAGGAGTTGGTTAGTGGAGCAAGCAGGTCCTTGACCTAAGCAATACATGCACATCTTCTCTGTGGCTTCTTCTTCATCGACTTTTTATCCACAGCAGAAATTCCACTTTATATGAAAACCATGCAATCTCCATTATCTTGTGTGTTTTCACTTTAAACCAAAACTAAAATAGTCTTAATGATTATAACGAATACGTGCAGAAAGTGAATATGAAATTCAAAGTTTTCAATGAAAAAAAAATCAACCGTTTACAGCGCCAGGTATCAGCTTTGTTAGAGCAGCAAAGCACAGCATTTGAATGTACGCTTATCTTTGTCAAAACGGATGTTACTTCACATTACGTTTCCCACGTCTCTCAAAATAAAGAATGCGGTAACGAGACTTGTATTCGTGCTCGTATATTCCTGTGAGAACGAGAACAATTTTCATGAAAAAAACTGCACGACGATGCATCTGGTAGCACAAGTTGCGCTGAGGATGAGTAAAAAACCAACCTTTTGTATCACATCGCATTGATCATGCACTGTATCCTTTTGTGTGTAATATATGGCTGTTGGTGTTGGTACCGGTCTCAAAAGTTTGTCTTCCTACATGTTATTATGATGTTCAATAAAAATTTACAATGCCAAATAATACTTACTTTGGATGGGATAGGTATAAAACATAAAGTTGGGGCAAATCTCAACCTTGCTTGTGGCAGGTTGTGCTCAAATATGCGGATTATATAGATTCTTACCTTTTGGTAACAAAACTATTGCCATAAAAATGTGACGAACCAAATTCGGTTGCAATGTGCAGGATTTAAAACAAAAGGTGTTTGTGTGCAGTTAAATCTCGTTATAAAATCATTAAGCTACTCAAAGTATGTCTTGTATTTAAGAGAGTGGCCACCATACGCCATTGCAACTTTTTAATATTTTAGAATTCCAGAAAATTAAATTTCGTAAAATATAGTTCATACATTGCAATTTAAATTGCAGTTTTTACAGAGCAGTCCGTTTAACGAAAAATTCACCGGCTAATCCTACCATAACACAAGCCAAAACTTGAATAGTTTGAGTGGCATACCTGTTGCATACCTAGATAGTAAAAAAAAACCTTGAATGGCTCACTACCCATAAAAAGGTAGACTGATTGAAACTTGTCTCACATTCAAAGCGATGGCGAGTAATGATGATGGCATGCAATGCATGATTGCATGTGGTGTACCTAAGTCTTAAGTATTTGTGTATCAACCATGAATAAAACTGCAGCACACGGATATAGTTGGTGATATGTACCTATACCAGGATTCTTGTTAAACTCCTACCCAAGACAGGTTGATGTAAGGCAGAGTAGTAAAATTATAATGCACATGCACTTGCAGAGATTAATAAGCAATGCATTATTTACGAAGGAACGTAGGTTCATTCATTCGCCTGATCATGAATGAACTAAAAAGTTTGCTGTCTTCGCTTAGGTAACTAACTAGCTATTTGCTTCACATACCTGCTAATCACCAACTTGAATTAAAGTGGCTGCAATGAACAAGTGCTTATGCAAAAATGTCATCATTCTGAACGAATCGAACGAAACTATTTACCACTATCAAAACACTGGGAATTGGAAACTAATCCAGAACAGTCTAGGAACAGAAAAGTGTAGGTGCGCAAGGTTCAGAGAAATAATAGTTCGCGAAAAATTGCACACCTGCAGTTCCTAATAGGACCTTTGTCATTTCTTTCAACTACTCCGCTCATTCATTAATTGAACGGCATTTGCAATCAATCAGTCCACTATCTGCTTAATTGAACATTTGATTAATATATGTTTAGTGTAGTTGACCCATGTTTTTCTTTGATAAAAAATAAGTGCTCCAAGCAGCAACCAAGGCCGCAACCGTACGGTTTCTACGTAATCATTAAACCGAGCATTTAAAGACTTGAGCGTTTTCTCTTTCCAAAAATCTGCATGATAGTAATAAACGGATGAGATATCTGTATTAATTGTATTGCTCACACTAAACCACGCATATTTATGTAGATGCCATGCTTACAACAAAGGCTTGCGCACAGAGGTTTGTTTAATGATGATAGGATGGGACGCGGATTCCGCAATCGACTCTCTTGTTCGTTAACTCGCAAGTATTTTATAAGGATGGCTACCCCGCCATATGTTGCGATTAGCTAGGAGTAGTCCGCTAGAATAGGCATATTAAGTATTTGATTGCAACGTGTCATATGAAAATGTAAAAGAAGGAAAAACCTGATAGAGGCTGGTTTCAGTTCACTTTTTATACTCGCATACCATACCATACCTATTATGAAGACAAAACTTTCGTCTGACTTTTTGATTGTCCTCAATTTTTTGATTTGATCAAGGTACTGCACATCCTGGACTGGAGTCTGTGATTTGAGCCTGTTGGCGAACTTTACTTCTACCTTTTGTCGTCCTTGCTCTGCTTTTCATTTTCTTTTTGATCTACTGCTTAAATAAATGTACGTCCGTCTCGTTAAACTCCTTTTTTCTAATTTTCCTTACTATCACCATTATAACTATATTCGCATATACTTTGCGAATACATGATTTTAAGGTACCTCTACAAATATTAAAATGCTAGTTGTTAGCTATGCTTATTCAGAAATTGAGAGTAGATCGATGACGACAACTTATACTCAGCTCTTCTCAATTTGAATTCTCAACCGTAGGAGGAAATCTTGAATCGACCTTGAATTCACTGCACCTCAATTCAACTCAATCTATGTGACATATAATATCTCCTTTGTAAGATTTATAAGGCGTTAGACGCTTGCAATAAATAATCCGCTTTCAAGAAAATTTAAAATGCGTTTTTATATTTCTAGCATATCCGCTTCCCCACATAAAGCCGTTCTCCAAATTGCTACCTCTTGAGCTTACCTTTTTTCACTATTAATTTATTAATTTGATGTCCTTTAGGCCGATGATTAATTGCATTTACCGCAATGTCTAGTTTGCATTCCTCCTCGCGTTCATTCATTATCTGTCTGGTCTGACAGAAAAATTTTTGAGTGCAGTTTTTTTCTGATGGTTGACTGACTAACCATGAATTCCGTGATGAAAACTAAAAAGCAATATAGAGGGCAATGAATGAAACAGGAAAAGGAATACACATTTCTCCTCCTCCTCCTTTGAGAGAACCGCTGTTTTTCCTATACTTATCATCAATGAAAGCAATTTGTGCTGAGTTTTAAAAAAAAAACTTTGCCAAAAATTAGAATTTGCAACAAATTGCAAAAGTTGCTCCTGCATTTTTCTTCCAATTAAAAATGCACATTATACTCCTTTTTCTTCTTATTAAAAGCTAATACATAAAGTCAAGTGGTGTGGGACAACGTTATTTATTACGTCCATATTTATCCCTTTGTAATTTGGCTACTCTTACTTCTACATCCGTTCTTCCAAAGCAGCTACCCACACAACCCCACACACCCTTTTCATTCAAGTTTGGCAAAGAAGTGAGGGATTTGAAGCTGGCAATACTTTTCATTGATATAATTGTATTTTCTTGATACGCTACACATTCACGTCCAAATTCATTCATGAAAAATGGACCAAAGGCTAATGCGGCGATTTCGCCACTAACTTATAAAACAGGCGTACAAAGTATCCTGGTCTGGTACAAGCCGACTCAGTTAGGTAGCTGTGCTGATATTATATACACATTTATTTATTCTGTCTGGCTGGATATTACCGTATATGGCTGAACGTGCAAGCAGAAAAAGCGCAAGGAATGCTTATATAAAGGTACGAAAAACTGTGTTCATCTTGTTATTTTATTATTCCACTGCTCTTCTGTAAAAATATCTCATAATATTATCATGCGCCACTAAAGGAGTAAGCAGGCACGATTTGGCCACAAAGCATAGAGCGTAAAGGATTGAAACGGGACGACGTAAGTATAAGAATACACAGTATCATCATGAGCATAACAGAAATTGCATGTGAAAAATAACGTAACATTTTACTCATCATCATCATCATCGTTCACAAGAGTTGAGTGAATGAATGGATGAATGAAATTTTGCTCAACTTAACCGAGCTCTAGGCAAGCTCACACTTCTCTTGTGCCGAGTCTCATGCCATGAATGAGAAAAGTTGAGTGAATGAATGAATGCTTTTAATTTAGCTAGGTACACAGTAGCAGCACCGTGATGGGATGTGATACGACGGAACATTGAGATTAGCAATAATACATAATATAAATGATACTATTGATTATGATTTGCAAGAGCGTTGCTCATCTCGTTGCTGGATTGTCAACCACAAACGTTGAGAGTTAGACAAGGGCTGTGGAAGGAGACACTAATGTAAGGATGATTTGAATTGACAGGATGCTTTTTCTCTATTTTACTTTCAAATGCCAACATTCCTAGTAGATACTTATGATAATATATTTATTTTATGATGGTCTGATTTCCCGTTTCAGTTATGAAGAATAATATGGCTGTGGTATGCTAAAGAGAAGTAGGTACGAATTGACACGTGTAAAAATAAAACGACGTCAGCAGCAAGGTGATGTATAGGTATTTTGTCGAGAAAAAATTGTACATTCCTTCCTCTACCTACCACTTTGTTCTTGACTAGCAACTAGGACTGTGAGGGAGACATCGCCGTCTCCGTATTTTATCTGCATAGCATTGCATGCTTTCCCTCAAAGTATTGACATTCCTTCGTGAGAAACCAGTGTAATAACAACACTTTTCAAACAATTTTTGCAGTAATATTTCACATCATAAAATGAGACTCATCATTATCATCATCCCCATTTACGTTACACCACACCACCGCGTCCGTCTGTTTCCCTAAAAGATATCACATCATCACACAAAGGAGAGAGAAGAGAGAGACAACGGCTAGACACAAAAACAGAACGACTCTTTTGACATCCTTGATAAGTAAGTAATACGCGGCGTTGTTTGTCTCTTTGAAACTTTTGCTTTTTACCATTCCAATTTGTATTTTTTTAAACTAACGCATGCAGCTATGTGTAAACGGTCTTTTGTCGCTGTTTTTATTGTGGTTAAGTTGCGGCTCTCATTCTCATATTCATCTCTCGCTTTTTCCTCTTGCTCTTTTGCAAAAAAGAAAAGGATAGAACGAGAGAGAAGTAAAGTAGCAGAAGAAGAAAAACATGGTCGCTTAAGAGAGTAAGGACTTTAAAGCGAGAGAAAAAACAACAACAGTTTTGAAATTTGGGATAAAAAAATAAATACGTGAAGAGACCGGATCCATTTTTACTAAAAAAGATTCAACCATTGCGGATGTAACCCACATTTGTCGTCCTAGAACCTTTCCTCCTCTCACTCTTCATTTTTGTAACAACTTTTGCTACTTTTTTCCTACTATTCATTCAACACCATAATATCAAATCTGCACATGTTATACACACACATACATACATATATCTACTTGTGTAGCATGCATTTACTCAATTGATTTTGTAGATGCATCATGCACAATTTAGGAAATAATCCGTATGGAAAAAAGCCTACAAGGAAATATTTGTATGCAAAAATTAAAAAACTCATGTAGTAAATTCAGTATATTACGTTGGACTGCCATTTGTTTATTTAATACGTATTGTTTTAAGCAAATTATGGTTCATGATAATTAAATCCACGGTGCTTACTAACGTGTGTCTGATAGTGAAGAACAGCGAACACTTGTATAAAATACGAAGATTTAATTATTTACTTTTATTATAAAAGATTTAACTGACAGACACATCTTGACAAACACATCTTAATAATGGCGTCATATGTTAGTCAAGGTAAAGATGTGTCTCAAACTTACCCAGATCCAGATTAATTTTACATGGACCGACGAGGGAATTATCTTTGGTGCCCGGAGAGTTCAGACAAGTGAAATAATGTTTCTAGAGTAGTTTGTCACGCTAAACCCAATGTTGTATTTAGTTTTCTGTAAAACTCAACTTTGGAATTTACATGTTAGTTTTATGGAGCAGCACAAAATGCAAAATACAGATTCTTCGCAAACCTCATTTTTATAATTTTCTTGCTGTTTTAAGTCAAATATTTGTTTTTGTGTGTGATTAGAATATATAAGGGTACTTGCAGACAGGTTTGGTAATATTCTAGCTTCAAAATTCACTAACCATTGGATTCTGCAATACGAATTATCATTCGTGTAAATTCCAAGGTTGAGTTTTACAGAAAATTTAATACAGCATCGTGTTCAGCCTTTCAAACTACCCTATAAACACTATTTCACTTGTCTGAACTCTCCGGACGCCAAAGATAGTTCCCTTGTATGAACTACTCTGATTGCACTCTAAACAAATAGAAACATGGCAAACCAAATACGAAAATCTTAGGTTTTACTCTATTTAAGGCAGTGAAAACTTTAATTGTAGTTTAAACCTCAAAGTATATAAAAAAAACTTACAGAAATATATTAATAAATCTAATAAAAAGCTGTCGTATTTGATCGAATATTATTAAGCTATAATAGCCAGGAGCAAGGGATTTTATTTGAGTGGATTATATCCGGACGCATGCACAAAATAGTTGCATTAAAAATGTGTGGTATGAAGGTGTTTAAACAAAATTCCATTGCGGATCATCACATTATGAGTAACTATATGACTCTTGTTGTTTCAATTCAATACGATAAGTATCCATCTTCTCTCACGATCAGTGCTCTCGTCTTGGCTGGTTGTCATTGTTCTCGTGTGTGTAGTGTGGTGGTGTGGGTTATGTGATTGATATTGCTATGCATAATGCAACTACCTATTCAAATACTATAGGCAATTCGAACCCAAGGTGTAGTGTTTGTATGAAGTGATGTGAAAAACAGTGTGCGAGATGAGTTGAGACTAGTACATTATGTGGAAGCAGTAACAGCAACTGATTGTAATTGTAAGTTTGGTTTAGCCACTCTCAGAGAGTTGAGATTGAGTGAACATGAACAACTCTCACTTCGTCTCGTCGTCTCACTCAAACAGTTACATTATTACGTCGTCGTCTGAACATTATCGCTTTTTCTGTTATCGCCTTCTCTATCATCATCGTCTTCATGGCAGGAGAAATAATGCAATGCAATTGTATGAGCTGGGTGTGATGATGATGTGAAATGTGAGTCACTACCATACTGATACTGTGTACCCGAAAGTTTCCTCTACTCCTCTTTCGTCATATTTATTGTTTTATTATTGTCTTGGATCACAGTCATTCACAAGTCTTTGTTGCAGCGAGCGTTGCGAGAGATGAGATTTGCGGGTTATTATTAACCGTCCCGCGATTTGACTCCTTTGGGCAGTATCGTGTGCTGAAGAACAAAAGACAAGTATCAGTTAAGCTGGATTAATTTTCAGTATGAAAATCGAAAGTATTTTAATTCTGTTTTAAGTAAAGATTTGTTTATTTCCCCCTAATTGATTTATGATCTGGTGATTTGGGTTGACTCTTGTTTAACTAGCTTTTAATATCATATTGGTGCAAGCAGGTGTCAAATAAAATTAGTGGTGTGCACGGCATTTAACCTTTTGTCAGGTAATATATTAAAATATGTATATATATATAGGTTAATTAGAAACGTTAATAATTTTTCTTATCTAAGTAGACAATTTATGAGAAGGTCACAAGACTAACTCCAATAATACAAGGGTTTGTTACTGTAGCGAGATTGACGAACTATTCCGATCGAATGCCGTTGGTATGCAAATGAAGTAGTCATTAGTTGATAATTAGGCAAATGGTCTCAGAATTGGCCTTTAATATGTTATATATATATATATGGTTCACAGAATATGCCAGTTAAAGCTTAGTCATGAAAAGGAAAAGAGCTAAGCCAGTAAATATTAAATAATGAGATAAAGCCGTAAGAAAATCACTTGAATGACTTTCGCAGGCATGGAATCATTTTGAGCTGCAATTTTCTTACTGAAATTCCATTGCATTTCTATGTGCATTAAATTATTTCTCAAAGCTATCAAGTAAGCCGAGGCGAGTAGACGGATTGAAGATTGATTTTGTCTTTTTATCCCTAATTATGATAGCATTAGCATTCCTTACATTTCGCTCTACCAATCAGAAATGTTATTTTGCACTTACTTCAGCCTTTATTTTCATTTTTCCGTCACACTCTTGAACTTGTTCGTTTAGAGGCAATGCAATCCAATATCCTCTATTGCTGACATACTTGGGCTCTTATGAACTTACAAGTGAACGTACGTGCATCATGCGCTCCTCTTCTTACATACTGCATAGGTGGCTGATTGATGAAGCTGGTGATGATGATATTGCAGTGTACAGTTAAGTTACTACAAAAATGTTTTACACATACCTTGCTTGTCTTCTCATTCACTCATTTTCTAGTTCCTGTTTTAGATTTTTTAAACTTTTAGAGAATTTAAGATTCATTCAATTTTAGAGATCACCTATCAAACATCTTATGTTTGCAAACTTCCTCCTCACTCTCAGCTAGCTATATGCACATTATAGTCAATATAGCCTATAGCCAACCAGTCTAGCAAGTTAACTTTTTCCCCCTTAAAGGAGTGAGTTAGTGTGTGAGAGAGAAAGAAAGATGAAGATGAGATGTGAAGGATGTTCGTAAAACTAGTCTTCCCTTTCCGGCTCTTTTCAGTGTTCAGTTGATTGTTGAAGTGTAAACACTTGTTTGGAGCAAAAATAAGTACACGATGCACTTTTGTTAAGTCGAAAAATGACAAACTGTATTTTTCTCAGCTTTGGTTCCGTTCCCATCGACCACTCTAGCAGAGTTAATGTATTTTACTTAATTTTATTCTACGCTGAGCTTATAACGTTTTGACTTTAGGATAAAACGAATATCAGTGTCGTCATGTGAATGTACCTTATCATTTACGTTTCCACCGAGTAGAGAGAGAGAGAGAGAAGGGACTCAGCCGGCATTAAGCAATTTCATGTTTTGTTGGTTGTGTTAACGTGGGAACCTTTGGGCTTCTAAACGTTCTCCATGCTCAAAGTGATGGTGATGATGTGATGAATTGTATTTGATGATATGACACGTTTCACGAGCAGTAACTATAGTTGTATCATCATCATCATCATATCACATAAAGAACAACGGACTAAAGTGAGTAACAACAAGCAGAAATGACCAGAAATACAATTAATATGTATATGGTGAGGAACATGGTTAAGTGTAGGCAGATACGTTTCAGTAACAAGGGAGCCATTCAAATAAGCTATATACTTAAGACTTCATAGCAAAGCTGTGCAATGCGTCACTCTTCTTCTCGTGCTCTCTTTTGTCATGGTATGGCAATGCGAATCAAATCGCAAGCCCAGCTCTGGCTGGTCTGCCTGGACAAGATATAGTTGCTGCTGCTGCTAAGCGTTTGTGTTCAAGTTGAGTGAGTGAGTGAAGCCCAACTTGTTGAGTCTGACTCGAAAAAAGTCAAGCAACTAGTGTGCCAGTTGGAGTGAGTGAGTTCAGTTGAGTGAGAGTCAAAGCCAAGGCGAACTGAGGGAGTGAAATTAAATGGAAAGGCTCATCAGAAGAAAGCGATTCTCACACTTTCCTTGTACTACACTGTAAAAGTAAATTGACGGTATATCTTGTAATTAGCAATCTCACATCAGCTTAGTATTGTGAACAATTATTAATCGAGTTGAGCAGCAAGACATCATCCATCGACAAAGTGAAGTTACTACGTTTCATCATGCAGGTTTTCTGCATTTATTTCCTTTTGATTCTCGTTTGTTTTCAAGCATTCTTGGACCCTTCATTTCCGATGTGAATTTAAATTATTTGAACAGTTTTACACGGGACGTTTGTTGCCTGGCATTGTAAGTTGACTAAATTAAAATATTTAATTTAACCAGGGTACGAACTTAAAAAAACGGAAGGTAAAAAATCGATCAGGAAATTGATTTTTGTTATACAAGCATGTACGTCATGTAAGAGAAAACGGTTAAATCAACTTTTCGAATGCTCATATATCCCGCTCATTCAATTTTAACAATATTTATAAATCATATACATTGCATCATACATATTACAATGATTGACTCTTGGGATTTGCCGCTTATTACAAATTTATCACCATCCAAAACGTCCTTATAACGTTGGTTTATTTGACAAACCGCGCATGATACATTATACCATTTTTATCTCAATGTCCGTAAACTCACGATTATTAGAGCATTATGATACTCTTGTCGTGCTAATAATAAGTAATTAATTTGGTATAATTAAGAACAAACTACATCAATCAAAAATACATTTTGGTATAAAAAACACTGCCCAAGTTATATTTATTGATTGTGTGTTTAATGCATTTGGCTGATGGTGATCACCACAAGAAAAGTACGCTATAATAAATCCAATAACATCCTGCCTGTATTACCATCATCATTCATGATTCTCTGAGGATATGACGAATGAGATACATAAATAATAAATTATACCAACTAAAATGTGATAACAGTCGGTTTTATATTTTTTGTAGCAGCTAATGACTCATATTTCCTTGCTAGTACGTGCTCTTTGCAAAAACATAAAATGCAGTTAATCATTATAAATGTAATACATAAGGAGATAACTCCATTCATTCCAATGAACAACCAAAGAAGTGTAAAGTGTTACAATGGCACTTGGAATCGAGTTGAGAATCGAATTTCATGTCAAGTGATTTTTGACCAGAACCATCTTATGAGTAATGAAAAATGCATGTAATCTGTAGTTTTTTTGGTGACATGTCAAACACTCAAATTTTAAAGCTGCTCCATCAATGTACACAAAATGGGCATATAGATGATAATAATGATGATGGGTAGCACCAGATCAGCACTTAGCAATCAGAAGCAGAATCCAGTGCCACTACAGTAAAATCCATTTATATATGTAAAATGTAATAGTAAGCATACATGCCGAATCATTTGATACTGATTTCAATAATATCAGAGAAAGGGGAGAATATCAGCTAATATTGTGCCGCTTGGAAGAATCTCTGTCAGACTGTCCATACCTTGTTGATTTAAGCTCTTCTCCATATATTATTTATCTTCTAATGTCAGCATCCAACTGGAAAAGTATCATATCCGACAAAACCTGATTTATCAAGAAAAGAAACAGTAGCATTGTGTGCAGACGTCTATTTTTTGACCACTGCACTGAGCCCCATTCTATTCAACAGTATCATTGTGACTATGACGGTCTCTTTTTGCCAAAAACTACATACATAATACTCCTTGTTAGTTCCAAGATTAAGATAAAATATTGAAGGGAGGAAATCATTCACTTGATATCAAAGTTGCATGGGTATTAAGTACATAAGTACATTGTTATGAATGTATCTTATTTTATACCAGTTGATACAATCGGAACCACTCACTTGTTACAGGATGAGTGAAACATCATCATCATATCTTATACTTATGAACCATGATGGTAATGTGATGATGAATCTGATGGAGATGGTCTTCCTGAGTCCACTTATAGGTACATACATGCATGCATGCATCCATCTCTAATAAATATTGAATATACTCAAAATGAGGTAGGTTGGTTTTGGTCATAGGTTGTAGGTGTGTGCTTCTACTCGAGTGCTAATGGTAGATTGTCTAATATGTTCTCAGACAGACACAAGACGGAGAAAAAATGTTTTTCATTGATGAATCTGGTTTCATCATTAGAATCATCATGATCATGATCCTAGTAGGCACATGGATATACAATATTTTCGCACAATATAACACTCTCATTCACATTCTATCGAATTGTAATCAAGATTTCAATCTGACTTTACTCCTTAGTCTTACGTATAGCTATAGAATGGATGCACATGTACGTACTTTAGCTAGGCGCTGCTACACATACAATACTTCAAATACAATCTTATTTATTAGCATTAAATCATGAGTCAGTAGCAAAGGGAGAAAAGGAATGAAACAAGGGATTTATTATGTTGTATGACTATACTATGACAGTGTTTCACACAACGGGGGATGATGCATCTTCACTTAACTTCACGGTTTTGCCTCAAACTCACATTTGCCTTGGTCTTGCTTCCTATTTTTACAACATAACATGAAAATACTCATAAAACGAAGACTCTCTCTCTCCCAATCCGATTCATCATTCATGTTTATTTCATTGTATTGTGGCATTGTAACTTATTATATCACGTACAAATGTATGGATTCATGCACGTCCACATGCTATGCTGGTTAGTTAAAAAATCGTATAGTCACTTTTCTAGCGTATAAAATAGTAAAAATGTAGAAGAAGAAGAAGGATGAGTTCCAAATCAGTGAATTTTACGGCAGATGCAAAAAAAGCGTGGTGCTAGCGCTAGACTAGCGCTGGTCGAAGCTGATGAAAAATGAGGAGTATTAGAATTAAATTGTTACACACTCGTTACGTTTCCCCCAATTTTTTTTGTCCTTTTGCGTTTACTAACGACTTTACAAACAAAGCCCCACAAAGAAGACGCTCGTTACTTTACAAACTTATCATTTTTATTAGCCACCTTATTTTATTTAAGGTTCTTAGACCAAACGATGATTCTCTTGATGATTGGACCAAGATGTTTCGGAGAAATTGAAAAGGAGTAGGGAAACTACAAAAATAGTAGCTTCAATTTGAATGGCTGCCATGTTCATCTGCTTGTTATTCACCTGAAATGAGTAAAATACTTAGATACCTACTTGCGGAACCTGATTTACTTAGTTGAAAGCTTTGGTAGCCGAACTCGACACGTGGAAAGGCAGAGCTAAAATTGCATTATAACGTAACGTAATGGTTTGGAAAATTATGAGAAAAATGGGGAGTCTGGCTGTGATGCTAAGTAGATAATGAAGCGGTGCAACTGCTGCGTTCTTAAAGACGATTCGTTATTGGTTGACAACTGTGTTGTAGGTGCTTTTTAGTCTTACAAATTGTGAATTCCCAATTGTCCTTGTTAAAACGGAGGTTTTAGAAAAAGGAACATAGTTTTCATGTACTTTGCAATACAGCAAGTGTTTTCATTTTTTCAAAACATGCTGTCGGTCACATTCATTTGAATTCATCTCCCTGCATAATTTCAATGGCTGCTGCCAGAGTTTCATTCATTATGCCAGTGCTTCTTCACTAATAATTAGTTGTACAACTTCCTTTCCCCTTTCGTGTTGTACACGGGTCCATTTTTACTGTTTGCACTCTATTAATTAACCTCGTTATGATGTACCAAGTACAAATAAGTATGCTTCCGAGTCGGAAGTTTTCGACAGGGCGCATAAAAAAAATGAAACATGTTCGAAGGTTGGTAGAAGTACTCGTGCAGAAATTTGTTGGGCTAATAAGTATAAAAATTGAATTGTGTTTAAGGAGGAGTAATTGAATGAGCTACTGGTACATTGCGAGTATTTTAGCGATATAGGCACGTTCCTTTCTATCTTCACCTCACTCAGCCATTCCCAACAAACGTGATGATAACTTTAAAAAGTGGAATGGACTGGTCAACCAGCTGCCGGAGACGAATCTGGCAAGTTCAGACTTGCTCGTTTCGTATCACTGCAATCAGACAAGTAAACAGTCAGAATAGTGTAGACGATTGCAGTTTGCACTGGTCAAAGAAGTAGTTGATGATGATGATCAGCTAATTAGCCATTGCATATTTACAATTTCATTTTGAAAGGTCAATAGCTATAGCTACAAGCAGCAAACCAATGTATTAATATGCGTGTGCTCTGTACTACTCTCCTTACACAATGCATGCAGTATTTTTAAATGAGCATCTTTCTTTTCTTCTCTCACTCAATCCAAATCCACACACCATCAGCATTCTTAATCATTTCCCCCTCTCAAAACACTTTGATGAAGAGCGTTCCAATGGCATTGGCCTATTAACTTTTCAGCAGTAGCAAACTTTGCTCTGGACCCAGCTACTTATCATTCCAATTCATCAACACACCGAAGTGAAGCAACTATATATAATATGTACGTAAGAACGTGCATCCATACATAAATGAGGGAGATTGGCTGGACGATGGATCAATTGCGGAAACGTCTTATTCACCCCAACTCAAAAAGTGGTTAAACTATGCACACAGCATTTTTTCGTATAAATATAGTTTGGTCCATAGATTAAACACATCCTCTGCGATGCGATAAGATTCGAAAATGCAGCCATCCAGTACGTCTTAAGATAGTATCTCATTACCAAGTCGGAGAGATAATGTAACTTTGAGCTAATAAACGCAAAAAAGTACTTTGCTCTTGGCATTATCTGAAAATACAACATCACACACCACAACTTGACTTCTCCCATCTTTAAAAAATTCTTATTCATTCTAACAAAGTCTTACTTTCCTGCATTAATTCACTTAACTTTGGGAGGTCAAGTGGAGAAAAAAATCATTGCATGACGATGACTATATGATAGCATACAAGCCGGCGGCGGGTGTGTATTGCATTCGCATTCCTAGTCCTTTATTTGTAACGTCCAGTCCAATCAAAACGGGAAAGCTCCCTTCATACATAACTCACTTGTGAAACGAACGGCAGAGCAACTGCATAAATCAAAGTGGCAAAGAGCATTTTCACGTTTCTTTATGCATCCTATTTTAGATTTCTAGGGTTGCATCAAGAGTCAAAAGAAAGAGATGTTGATGATAAGCGAGCTTAGCTCTTGTGGGGATGTGTTTTGGCTTATCTTTACGAAAAAAATTCGTCTGGGTTTGATTAGATGCTGATAGCAATGAGAAAATGCCAATTATACCTTTGCTTCAGAAACATTTTTTTTGCCAATAAGTAACGACTTTTGTGTGAACACTGGTACTACATACATACTTTTTTAGTTTGAAAAGACAAGATGCGAAAATCAAAAGATATTAATATTGCAGTTTGGATTACAACCACGAGGATTGCCAGTTCTCGGCACGGAGAGATGGAATGTGCACCAATAAGTTTGGTAAGTAATTGAATTAGGAGATCATCATCATCAAGAAGATTGGGTGCGAGTACGAGTGCAGCTGAGATATAAAGGTATTTGAAGAAAGAAATTATATACATTCCCTTTGTTCAGTGGCCTCCTCTTCGCTCTCTTCTGACATCTACACAACCTCGCGGGCGAATATTAGGAGTTCAGAAAGAAAGCCCATGTTTTCTCTTGGTTTCTCCAACTCCCGCATTCCGGCACGACACGTGTGGCTGTATACTTAACCCAGCAAACTTTCTCCGTGGACGGGCTGTGAAAAATGCAATCGGAAGCTGCTGCTCCAGTTTAATCTTTCAAAACACTAAGTACGAGCGATTTTCCCACAGGGCCGATATTTTTAAAAAGGTCGGTGGGACTTTTGCCCGTATTCGTGTGTTTTGCAATCATCACTTCAACATCTTACTCTGACATATGATTGGCCTGCTGCAATATCATAAAGGAGGAGCTGCTGTGGTTTTTATGATCCTGTCGTGTGTCAAAAGAGAAACGGAAACTCGTGTCATATTTATGGCTCCACTGTGGTATAAAAAGTGTGTAACTTTTCTATAGACGATTACAAAGTCTTATCGGATTTCACATGGCGAATAATTTGGCGATGAGGTCAGATTTAGTACATGTAACATAAATTGTGTAGTTATTTTTGGTTCAGACATAATTTCAGCCAATCCAAAGTGGAATCATCGGCAGAAACCAAGAACAAACTAAAAAGTAAAAACTAGGTAAGAGAAAGAAGATATGAAAGCAATTTCCAACGATAAGTTACAAGTAAAGCTTAATTACTGCATTAGCCATGTCTCCATGCCAAAGATTAATATGATTATATTTGTCGCTGTGTTCCACTGCAGTTGTCACATCATTCTCATGTCGGTTTTTCCTACTATTTCTATGAGTATGTGTTTTTAAATGTTGGTAGCTTTTATTATTAACATACAATGGAGACGTTCAAGGCTACCAACTAAGCTAATAAAAACCCTTCCTTCCTCTTTGAAAGCACCACGACCATCGTGGCACGATGTACTTAAATGTAAAAACAATTACATTATGATTCAAACATTTAAGTGACATTGCTAACCTCTCAGATTAACAGAAAAATAGGCCAACTTGCAGAATGGACATACATTATATAAATGAGTCAAGAGTTCTGATGACTTTATATGTGAGAAACAAGACACAACAGAGATAAGAAGAAAACGTTCTGGAGCATCATACCAACGTCGACCCTTCTTTTCTTCCAGCATTAGTCATGATGTGATGCTATTGACTGAGCAAAGGAAGTGAGCAAGGAAGGAGAGTTAAGTACAAAGCATGAAACGTAATGTAATGAAGTAGAGGAGAAACCCATATAATTTAATCTTTTTGCTAAATGGTGCAATATAAGTAATGTAGTTTTGCTGTTTAAATTGCGTCGCGACATCCATTCCCCTCATAATCCTTTAACTACAATAATTGTCGCCATTGGCTTTTATTTTGTCTTTGGAAAGACGCCTCAAAATTGCAACATAAAGTGGACCAAAGTGTGTAGGCGAAAAGCATTACACACAAGTTAATTACCCTTTGCACTCAACATTAAATAGTATGGATCATTGATGTGGAGCGGAAGTTAGCTCATTAACATTTTTTTACTTCGTGCTAAACACAATAAAATGACATTGTAATATCAACCATTTTTATTAGTTATAAGAAATCTTAGGATGGGAGTTAAGTATATTTTTCAAGTACAAATTGATGAGCAATCATCAACATCAGAAAATGAGTCATTTAAACATGCCCTGATTGTTCTTCAAAATTCAATTCTTGCTCATGAGAGCACGTCTTTCGACAATCAGACTCCATGTTTCTTACTACTTTCACCAATGTGCTCTGCTCAGTAAAAATCAATAATGTTGAAAAGCGTATTATATACTCGTATTCTTGCATCAATCTTGAAAGAGCTTCCGCTCAACTTTTCTCTTGGAAAACTAATTTGTGGTTTCAGAGAAATGATATTGAAATATATTGAACGTACATACATGTTTCCAATTAGTATTTAGTTTTAGTTAGGCATTTTTTAGATTGTGAATGTACGAGATTGTCATATCATGACGGCATCCAAGCCCACAAAAACATAAGTCTTCCTACACATTTAACTAAATTACACTCCAGAAAATCCCGTTCAACATCGCTCTGCTACGCTACCTCCGCTCCACAGTTACGCAGATTGATTGAATTGAATGGCATGCAAACGTAGCAACACGGAGACGCATTACTTACTTATGTCATAGCTTCATTCCATGACAAGGCTTCCAACTTTACTTATGCATACATTGTTTTTTTATCTGTATGTACTTGTTGGATGTAGTATCCACATTATTTGACTTTTTCTGTTGGGGATGGATGGATGAATTGGTTTTGGTTTGACGGCGACGGTGCATGTGCTGTGTAGTGTGGTAAAGTTTAGCAAGTAATGTAACAAGCTCTCTAGAGAATCATTCTCATTCATTACATTACATTTCTCTTGTGTGCATGTCCCAAACATTTACTTCACATTAAACATTAATGAAGACGGCAGGAGTCGGCAGTCCATGCTTAGCTAAACTGCACACACACAAACACATAAAATAAAAGACGGCGAAATGATACGGTGTGTGTAGTGAGAGCTGAAGCGAATAGGTGGACATAAATGTGATATTGGGTTATGTATGCACTCTTGAGGTCACTTTTTTTGCATTACATTGCGTCGCATTGCTGCTCGTAAAAAGGTGAATGTTACGAGTACAGTAAAGGACCGAAATACAAACAACTCATTTTGTCCAACAATTTATTAATTATTTTCTCGAGAGGGATTTCCCCTCTTCACTTGTTACTTAAGTAATGTAATGGACAAGGCTTGTTTATCTGTGCTAAAATGCTTGGAGTGTCGTGAGCTCAGTTTCATAATGGACAACGCTCAATACTCATAAGAGTATGTTAATGAGGTCTTGATGACGATGATGAGGAGAGTGGGCTTCCTATTGGAACTCAATACATGTGGACAAATGATGTGTGTTTGCTAGACTTACCTTAACTGAACTCTTTTGATGTGCTTCCATTCAGATCTGGTGTATGCAACGCATGTGTAAGTATATGGACAGGAAAAGAGGAGATATTTATGATGAGTTCATGGACGAAAATAAAAACGCTTTTATGCGTACCAACAAAAAAAAATTAAACGTGATGATGATGTTTGCATTTTTTGATGATGTGATGACACGGTACGACGACTGCTTCTTAAAGATCAACATACACACTGCTTGAGCAGACAATGGCTCTTCTAATTGCACCATCATATCATATAACATCACACCAGGAGTAAATAATATGGATGGAAATGTGAGATGTAATCTTTCATATATATGGTATAAGGGGATTCCCCGACTTCTCCTAGTCATATGGCTTGACTTTGGCTTGGTCTGGTCTTTCCAACAAAATTCCATGCCCTCTTCCTTATCGATCCTCTCCAACATATTTTCTACTTATCATTATTCGTGTACATATTATGTATTTAATGGCTTTAAAAAGAATGATCTTTTTGTGCTAAAAAATTGCCGTTTCTTCCGTAAAGTTTCCCAAAATAAATATGTAAACAAGCCCTGATAAAACGTGTTCTTGGAGTGGTTTTTATTTAAGAGCTCATAAACCAATCAAGCAAAAATTAGTTCTTCTGGTATGACCAAGAAGCCAGAACAATCCTGTTCTTTATTGGATGCATATTTTTAGAAAATATTTATAAATTTTATTATACAGCTTCAGCATTAATATTTATCATCAACAAAATCACCTCATGTCATTCCCATAAATCAATGAACAAACGCATCGGAATGAAACTAGAAAAATGGGTGACATCTTGACTATTCTGATTCCACTTATTCTGATGTAACTATCGTATTTATATTATGCATGTTGTGTAATCCTATGTACAAAGACGATGGGATATATGGTGTATAAAATGACGCCTACGTTTATTCCTTTGCTCTTTGCCCGTCCACACAAAAATGCACTGAATATGACATTACATGACATGTTACATTATTACAACAAATCCTCCAGAGAGCCAAATATGCAGGGTGGACAAGAAGAGCAATGCATGTTTGATTAGTATGTATACGGGTAAAAATGATGACTTTGATGTTGTGTTGTTTCTCTACGAATTGTTGAACAAACACAGCCATGCAAAGAAAAATCCTTCAGAGTTAACCAAGACTGATGTGCACATAGTAGAGGAAGTTGTTCTTCGAAACTACATATTAATATTTTTATTGTGTTTTTGTGACATTATATGACAATAATATATGAATTGTAAGGGAGAAATGATCTAGGCAATAAAATTATTTGGTATAGATATATTTACTTGAAATCTTTTTTACAAACAAAGCTAGCTTGTAAACATTACCTTTGTTTTTCAACTGTTTTCTAGGTACTGTTGAGCTGCACTGTGTAACTATTCCATAAAAAGGCTGCATTGCATCATGCCTTGACAAAAAATATTTGTACATGATACCTATAAGCAAACTACATTTACATATGCCTGCGTAAACAGTTAACTTGTACTGACAATGACAAGTTAAAGTATTTAAGGGAAGGCAAGAGCTCAAGAAGAAAAATGGAGTGTCGTGCAATTGAATCATCCGCTTTATCATTCCTTCATTATGGTATTTTGACACATTTATTCCTGAAATTCATGTTTTCCCTTATTTTTTGAGATTGTAGATGCTTGTATCATATCAACTCCAGGACTAGGTCATTGAATTAAAGTAACCACTGCACCACTTCCCGCAACCTCCAAATTTATGCTATTGACGACAGCAGCCTCCCATAATTTTGAAATACTGAAGCATTTATGACTATGCGAGTACGTCATCATCAGTCACCGGCTGGCTTTTAGCAAAAGAACACACGGTAAATTTTTACAACGTGAGCACATCAAATTGAAGGTCTGTCCCAATTGTAAAAACGAGAGAGGAATGCATGCAGACATTAGCAAACCGGGTTTCTTTTGTGACCTTGTCTTTCTCTTTGTGTAAAAGGGTTGTAAACTGACGTAGCATCAAAAGGCTAATAAAAATGTCTGGGTCATGTTGAATCCATTACATTTCCATGTGCAATAATAATAATGTCCTCCGTTTTTACTTTCTTCGTGGGTAAATCCTAAAGAATATAAATGTACACCATACTTGACATTGGCTTGGCTTCGGCTATTATGGTGTGTGTAGGTAGGTACATAGATACATATGTAATGTGACAATTCAAATCCAACCAACCAACCCAACATGACAAAAAATCAAGTTTATAGTTTCTTTCAAACCAAGATAAATTTCATAAGCTTACATCTCTCAACTCAGAGCTCAACCGTAAGTGAGTTTGTTTGTTTTTTTTCTTTTGGCACATCAAAAAGTTGACTACTGCAGTCAAGCTGCAGTGCACCATCCTCCTCCTCATCATTGTCGTATCAACGTTACAACCAACCTACCTACGTTCTCGTATCATAAGATGTTTGTTGTGAGCATTCATACATGACATTATGACATTATCCTTCATTAAATATATGTGTGTTGGTTGATCTTCAGAAATAAGTTGCTCTGCCTCAGCATCATCATCATCATAATGCATTATTTTCATACATTGTAATGTACTCCTAGTTAATGTTGTCTAGGGACAAACAACACACGACTGATATTTTTTTGTTTTTACTGGTAATACCCAACATGAAGTTATGTATAATATAGTCGTTTTACTATATTTGCTCATTCTTTTCAGACATCACTTCCTACATTCCAAGATGATGCTTGTTGGGAATTACCAATGCGGCGTATCGCCCATAACTATATATTCCTTTTCTGTTTTTGCTATTTATTTTATGATAAAATTGTTATGCAAGTTAAGTGTTTGTGTACATAGAAACAAGGTGCAGATGTGAATGTGATGTATGCATCTACAAATGTCCGTATTACGTAGCCATATATACTGCCGCTCACTCTTAATGGGAAAAATGAAAAGGTGGATGGGGATAAGAATGCGCATCGTCGCCACACCGCACCACCATATCCACCTTGTCACATTTTTATTACTTTGCACAATTTTACTTGTTTATGTAGCTAGGTATTCACATCTGCAGATAAAACTGAAAATAGCAACGTGAGAATTCAAGGGGTAGCCTTGTGCGAACTCTGAGTTATTATGGTTGTAGCAACGACCAAGTTTTCAAAATGGTGGACGACTAGGAATTTTTTTTTGCAAAGTGAAAAGTCTCATTTCCCTTTCCATGCATATCTGGAATTAGATCACTTTTCTCTTGGCGACCGTACTCCTTTGTATGCAATATGGTTTTCAACACAAGAACGTTAATTGATGGCGTGACCCGGTTTTCAGGTGCTTCTTTTGAATCCCAATTGTTTGCAGCATAATATTTTATTTACATGGAAATGTTTTCACCATTTCGATCTCTATGCTAATGCGCATACACTGATTTAACATGGCCTTTTCTCGATTCCCTTTCCACACTGTTATTTTTTTGACATTTTTCTCATCTGCGGCTTTTTCTTCTATAACAAAAAAAACTTTTTGAATCTGATTCCTTCTACCCCAAAGTAACTTTAGATGGATGTCTGACTTTAATGAAAATAGTTCTCGAGACACCCTAGTTGAAAACAGATGAAACTCCAAACTAAGTTCAATTTTCCAATTTGTTGTACTTTTAAATCTGTACTTGCCATATGGTAAAAAAATGAGAGGATATTGAGCCAACGATAAGAGTAGAAAAATGGGACTCAATTACCTGTTTACGCTTTTACATGGTATGCCAATGAATTTTGTATGGGAATAACTTATCATCATCATCACCATGATTCGCTTGATGTGATGGATGTATTAGATTTGCTTTCTGTGGTTTGGGTTTGAAATGAGCACTTGAGACAAGTCATGTGTATCGCATATCATTCTCATCATCATCGTAATGGAAAGAGAGAAATGTTTTATCCATAAATAATTTCCTCATGTGCACATTTTGTTTTTATTTACAGACTTCTCTCTCGCCCATATTATGTATGTTTCAGCAAAAAGCAAACTCGCGGAATACAAAGTGAAAAGTTGACTATTTAGACGGAGAGCACACATATACATACATGCATACCAGCACCAGTCATGCCAAGCCAAAGACCAGGACATACAAACATAATATTGGAGTTGAGTTCGTGCTGTCTTGTTGGTAGCATGAGTGAGAGAAGGGAAATGATAAGAATCGGAGATGAAACTTATGCTTTTTCTTCAATATTCCATTCCATACTCTCTTATGGAGGCTAATGCACACAATACGAATGAGATTGTATATAGATATATGCCAGCCTCTCTAGTTGAAGTATAGGGAAACGGATGATGTTGAAAAGTGCTCACGTACTTGAAAGCCAGCCATTAACTGGAAAAAAGTATCGCTTATCCGGGGAAGAGAGAGGACGAGTGGAGAGAAAGTCTTTTTTATACTAGAGGAAAGAGCATGCTCGCTCCTATCTTTTTCAGGGGGAAAGAGAAGCAAAGGAACACGAAAACGACGGCCGGACTCGGAAAACCTCTTAACTTTCACTCATGCTGCTGGATACATGATACAGTCACTCACATTGTCAGTGCAAATGTATTTAAGCAGATACTCGCTCTAGTTTACTTTTAAAACATGCATATCTTCATGAAACTTTTGCATGGTCAGGTCATGTCATGTCGTGTCAAACCAGTTTATAAAACTGACATCAAGTACTTCACGGTTGCTAAATATGTTGAATGAATTATGTGAAAATTGTGCTAAAATTTGGGCTACCATGGATGACCTGAAGTACTGAAAAACTTTTTCTTCCTGAACAAAATGGGAATGGGAAATGGCTGTATACCATGACACAAATTGAAGGACGCACTATACTTGAGTGGAGATGAGAGTCTAAAAATTTTGGAATGTGTAAGTGCACCTCCACAATATTACTAGTTTTTGTTCCCTTATCATCAGTATATATTTCACGTTGCCACGTACATATTCCAGTTGAAAAACAGAAAGGCAAAAAAGAAACAAGTGCTATGCTATTTCTTCTGGCTCCGGGTCCCATATATTTTCCAAAGGAAAAGTTATTTGTTTGAAAGAGTGAACGAGAGTGGTAGAGAGTCTCCGTGCCATGACCCTACTATCACCGAACAAGCCAAGTTCAAAGGAAGACGGCAAAGGAATTCATGAATGCATGAACCTAATGAATGTATATGTAGTACTTTTGTATATATAATATCAGAAATAAAAATGGTAATGCCGGTTCCACCAACCAAACCCAGAGTCCAGGTTGAGTGAAAGCATCAAAGCGCCTAGACTATCAGACTTGACTTACATATGCATTTCCCTACAGATGTGTGAAATTAAGGGATGTGCGTGCGTGTGTAAAAATGGATGAAAATGTAAAAGAATCGGCTAGCTTGCATACTGATAGTATACCTCTACCCTTTTTTTCTCTCACAGAACACTCTCCTTGAGAATAAAAATATGCTTGAGCAATATTTTCTTCTCTTTTCGTTTCTCTCTTCATTTCTTAAACAAGAAAATTATTTGTTCCGGAAATAAAACCTTCTAGGCTCCACCACACCATAACCTTACTATGATCGTTTCTTAATGTTTCAGGTTTGTGTCTTTGTGTTATTGCATTACAAGAGATCCATCCATTTGGAGCAAGAGTTTCACATTAAATTTCCAAGTTACATGGGATTTTAATGTAATTTTGTTGTCTTGCTTCGAACGAATATACGTACAAGACGTTTTGTCTGCTGGTCTCATGAATTACGTGTACTTCTCTTGTAAGTCGCAGCTATGGTAAGGATTCGATTCCAAGAAATGAGACGAGAAAGGAAATAAAACGCATGTAAAAATGCATTTTTGATACGGATCATTTTGGCTCACCAACTCCTGGGGTTTTGATGTCAGGTTAGAGAAAAACACGTTTCGGTTTTCATGTTCACCTACAACTGGCTAGCTTTATAGCCATAAGGAGAAACGTTAAGTACCTATGTACATAGACGTAAAGAGCAGACAAAAACATCTTCTTTGAAAAGGAGATAAAGCCAAGACAGGAAAAGAGTGAGCTTTGAACGTGTGTGGCATGACATGACGTGCTAAGGTACCACTACTCGCTCAATTCTCTTTTTTAAAGACTTTTACAGAGAGAAGAAAGGAATGAAATCTCGCTATCAATGGCAGTGTCCACGTCTTACACATTTTTTCCTGAAAATAATGACAACACATCCGCTGCACATTCTTCCTTCCCATCGCTTCTCTCTCCTTTCGCCGCATCTAATAGCTCTAAACCAATCAATTGATTTTTCATTTTATCTTTCGCCAGCCAAGTGGCCTACGGGATTGCTCGGTTTTTTATTTTAAAAAAATGTGCTAAACAATGGCATGAAATTCTCTCCATTTCCTCACAACCAGACTGGGAAGAGTACCACAGAGAAATATATCAATAAACAGTGTGCAGCTCGGTGAGTTGGAGTCTTGAACTTGGTTATCAATTCTAATGTTATCTCTCCTCTTCCGGTGCCTACTTGACAAGTACCATGTTAGGTAAGCAAACATCCCACATAAACAGACACATTTGCTCTCCCTGCTCTGCTGAAAATTTGAAGCGAAGGAGAAAGAGAATGAAAGGAAGACGTAGCTTAAGTACCACAACAGTCATGTAGAATACCTTAGAGCATACTTACCTACGTCTCCTCCTTTTTTTGAACGACTTTCATGAGCAAACGTTTTCTTCCCTGTATTAGAGATCCATATACATCATGCATGCTCTCCCTTTCACTTTATACATTCTTCACCAGAGTGCTCGGGAAAGAAATATGGAGAGGAAAAAATCATATTTCAGTTTTGTTTCCTTGATACTGCAAGGAGAAGAAGAGAGAGTTGGTTTCGATAAAAAGATTATAGCCAGAGAATAAACGTATTTACCAAGGTATGTACAGGCATCGTTGTTCCCCTCTTTCTTCTGGTACCTATATACATATTATTATACCACATATTTCTTTCGATTCCTTCTCCTTTTGCATCATCCTAAAAGAAAGGAGTGGAGATCCCAGTCCTGCATTAGTTTTGCCCTGATACTTTCTACCAAACGGTGCATAATGTAGAAGTGAAGCAGTTTTTTATACTTTTTTTTCTCTTGTGTCTGTCTAGTCTCCCCAACTCCAACTTTTCCTGGTTCGTTTGGTATAAGTACCTAGCTAGCTACAAGCATGAAGTTGTCTCCCAACTAACAATAAGTAAGCAAGGATGGTGAAGAGTGAAACCCATATGTGCACATCACACCATTCCACTACTAAACTAAACTTGTGTTTTTCCAGCACAAATGCACATGCAAAAGGAAGAGTTGCAATGAAAAGTGACTAGCTCTTTCTTCTCGCTGCTCCAAAGTGAAAATAAACTAGATTTACATATGTTGGTTCAATTTAACAGCTGAGCGTTCTCCCCTGTTCTCTGAAACAGAACGGGTTAGTTTCTTGCTCATCGTGGTCTTGCTTCTCTTTTCCTAAATCACGCTTGGAGAATACTACATATATATTTATTTGCACACGGGCTTTCCTACTTTGATGTTGTTGATGATGATGACAGTTGAACAATGAGTGGAAAAAGTGAACGTAAAGCATTAAATTACAGAGAAAGGAAAACATAGATAGGTTGATTATATAAGGAAGAACAACATTTCGCATATATGTTCTCAAACTCTGGCTTCCTATAAACCACCTACATCTACATACATGCATACTTGCTAACTTTCCTTTGTTATACTTTAGCAGCACAGAGGCTCATGCACCACTCACCCTTTTCCCAAACTTTCTCTTCTATGTGATCACCAGGCTGACGGACGGAAGAGAGAGGACCTGCCTGCTACATGCCATGCATGGTTCTCGGTTCCCTTGAATCAGCAGCAGAGTAGAGAAATGAAAGGGAGAGAATCAGCCTGGCTCCTCCGAGCTCACTTTAGTGAGAGAACACTCCGGTTTAGTTCTATATAGGTATATCATCACCATCATCATCATCATCTCAGTAGCAGCATCATAGTCATAGCCAAACTCTCTCTGTTAGTCTTCACCCATTCAGGATCCGTGTATAGAAACGTGGAAGAAAGAGTACAACATTCTCTCAGTTCTGAGCAAGCACTATTTGCACATAGACGACGGGATGGGATCGACTGGTCCTGAGTGTACTCTGCTCGTCGTCATTCCTAAAAAAAATACTTGCGTTCTTTCTTGCTTCTGTCTTTCTCACTGCGTGTTGCGTTGTGTGTGTGTGTTGAACTGAGTTGAGAACAGAGCAGCAGGGAGCAAGGAACGAGCGAAGGAAAGGAAGGAAGGAAGAAAAGTGTGAGTTTAGTTGAGCTAAGCTCAACTCCTATTTTTTTATGTTATGGGGAACCAAAGAAAGAAATATCTTGCACTCTTCTCCTACTCACTTGCTTCAGTCTGCTACGAATATTCGTAACATCCAAAAATCTGTCCACCTTCTCTCTTTTCTTTTTGCCTTCTTATTCTCTCACTCACTCTCGCCTCCGTTTTCTCCAAACTGCTACACCATTACTATTGTATTCTTTTTCAGTCAATACAATTTTTTCTTGTCTTCTCCTCTCTTTCTAAATTCCATGTAGTATTGATATTGTTGTTGTTGATGTTATTGCTGCAAAATACAGCGGGGCAGCAACACCAACCAACTTCCACTGCTCTTCTACTCACTAAAGTACTATAACTTAACTGGTACACAACCAAGTACACCTTTGTCCTTCGTAACAAGTTTGTTTAAAAGTAAAAGCGTGTGTCTGTTTATGTGTGCGTGAATATGTAAATACTCTCCAGCGCTCCCGTACACCTACCCCAAAAGCAAGTAAGCAAGTGTATTCAACAAAACACTCTCGCATTCCTACAAAGAGCCTCTAGTCTCGCCTTTCACGTTTTTCTCAATCGTCAGCTCGTTTTGCCTCTACGGCCTATTATATTATCTCACCTGGAAATCAACAAGGGAAAGCAGGAGAAGACTCATCACATCACCCGACGCGTCTTTGTTTCCCATCATCATCATCATCATAAACACCATCATCTCCGAGAGAAAGCCACCGGGACACATGCATTCGGGGTACATTTTTTGGGAGGCAGCAGCATTTTTCTTTGGGACCCAACAAAAATTTTAAATTTACATCATCACAGTTTTCAAATGTTGACAGAGCTAAATCCAGAGAAAAACGCCGTGCTCCACTTTCCAAGTTAGTAGAACAAAATAATTTTTCGAGTGTCGTTGATTGTCGCTGTCATCTTGTGCTCTCTGGGAAGAGGAAGAATGAAAGTAAATGAAAGCAAAACAACGGAACAAGAGAAGGGAGCTGGCACTGGCTGGTTTGAATCATTTTCCGTTGTCATTTCATTTCATCTCCTCTCCCGCTTCCACCTCCGGTGACTTTGTTTTAGTAAATTAAATTGGTTCAAAAAGATATATATACTCTTGTCGTCCGCTTTCACTCTCTGAAAGGACAACATTACTTATTTTTCTTTGCTTGAACCCATTTCTCTTGACACATGCTCTCAAGTGAAAGCACAACTTTCTTCGCCTCCAACAACAACCGAAATAAAACTAATGAACAAGTAACCAGCCAGCAAGATACATAGTGTACTTCACTCACTCGTCTTGTTCCATTCCACTCCAGCTGAAAAATCCCAACTCACCTTTCCTTTTGGGGAAAAACTAAGCTTGAGCTGAATAATAGAGGAGCCAGTGGCAGTTTTTTTCGTCTCGACTCGTCTCCGCTTCCTCGTATTTTTATCAAATTCAAAAGGAAACAGGAAAAGTACGCGGATCCTTTCTCTCTCACATTAGATGACAAGACGGTATCTTTCTACTGGCATCATATCATCATGTCAAAAAGTATGTGGAGCATGATGATCACGATGATGACGATGAGCAACTGGGATGAAAGCTGGTGGAAAGTATGAGAGCCGATCCACAGCAAGATGGACGAGTAGGGGGAACAAGTTGAACAAGAAAAAGTATCCCAAAGCGAAACAAAAAAATAAATTTATCACCGGATTATTTTCCAATCCCATCAGTTGTCATTGTCACCGTTGTACCGTGAGAAAAATATCGTATCTGATACGACGACTGAACAAGCACATTTATATTTTTGAGGAAACTCGGGTCTTTTTATCAAAAGAAAAAGAACTTTCGGATTCGTTTGTCGGACAATTATTATCCCCACCACAAGCAAGCCCCAACCAAGCACCAGTCAAGCACATTTGTTCCCAAAGATAATTCATTTCTTCATTGTTTCTTGTCTCTAGACTGAGGACAGTGACAGGAGTGAAAAAAAAGGATTTTCCCAACTTGAAATAGTGATGATAAGCAGATATGAAAGTAATAAAGTCTCATAATAAGCTTATAGAAAGGACATTACTCTTGATATCCCAGCACCACCATCAGTAGCATCAACATCATAGATACCCACCAAACCGACCGAATTGAGCTGGGAACAAGACCATACCAGTATACTAAGCTGGAGAAAGCAAGAAAAAGAAGAGAGCTACACTATTCATTCATCCAACTATAGAATACATACTTACCAACGTATGCAAAGCTTCATACAAGTATCATACCCACTCGTTCTCTATACCATCTTGAAGTACTTATTTAGGTATAATATGGAAGAGTATTATAGTGCGACTGCGACTCCACTCGCTTTCTCTTTCATCCCAACTCTACCACTTCATCCACTTTGACAGTATATTTAGAGAAAGCTGACTTTGTTTCTCCAGTCACAGTTCCTGGCCGGTGCTCGCTCCGTGCATATGTTTAGCTTAGAGAAAAAGCCAGAGAGGGTCGAGCAAGAGGAAACCAAGTGAGATTGGGATATTGAACACAAGTGAATTTCAAAATTTAACAACGTTTCGAATTTCAAATCCCATCATTTTTTCCACTTTCTCCAAAAAACCTTAAAAAAGTGATACGGAAAACTTTTTAAAAAGTATTCTATATTTTATAACAAAAACTTAAATGATCACGAGACCAAACCAACTTATTAAGGAAAGAAGAGATCCATAAAATATTTAGATAAAAAAGGAAAAGAATATATTACACAACTTTATCTCAAGTCTGACACAGAAACTAAGGAGAAAAGGGGGATGACGGAAGGCGTAGCGATAAGTATGGTATTGCATCATAAATAAGCGGTAGGTACTCTTCAAAAACAAAACACATTTTTTTGTGCAAGGCTATAGTCGTCGTCGTGTTTAATCGTTTCCGCTTGCACAACAACCAACCATAACGGAATAGATTTTTGCTAGTTTTCTACAACGACGCAAGAAAAGAGGACTTTATGATAATGATGACGAAGAATAGAAAGTAAAACTGTAACTTAACATGATTAAACGGAATTAGATTTTTTTTTCATACAAAGTGTACATATATAACAGATAAAAATAGACTGCGTTCTTTCATACCGCTGTTACTAAATGAACAAGAAGAAAGCAAGTACTATATAAGCATCATTATTATTTGTAGGCAAATTTGTACTGATATGCTACAAAAAAGATTGACGCTTCCTCTCACACAAAAGTAATACATATATAGTAGACAAAATATCTATTCTATTAATGAAGTTTTTTCAAGTTGCTGAAAAAAAATTTAAATTGACAACCAAAAACTTCAATAGTCTGAAAAGAACAGGAGAAATAAAATAAACTTAGGTGCTATAACGCTTTTCTAATAGACAGGTTAGGAAGCATTTCCATTAATACATGAGGGACGGTGAATTTTTCCCCATTGAAGCAAAAACAACTACTCCTCACGACTAAAAGGGTTCTTGTCACTCACATGGTAACACGGAAACAAAAAAATAGCAGTCCTTCAGTCATTTTCTTTGAGCAACTGTGTTTAGCCGTTTGTAGAAATAAAAAGAATAATATCAACTAATATGCTGTAATAATATTATTAATAACAATACAAGCACACTTTTGTAGGTTTGTGACAACAAAAATAGAATTAGAGTGTATCCTAAAGTGTAGCGAGAGAGGAAAGAGTAAAAATTGCTCCATGAATGCATGCAGCCACCAAACGCTAGGTTGAAAAGGTAGAAAAAGTAGAGAGCTAGCGTATTTTTAGAGAAGAACGCCAACCGTCAGCATGACAAAATTTTTGTGGTCAACACGTCGTGTCTGTTGCTGCTTTCTCTGCGGAGGAGCCTACTGTCCCCATCAGAAACAATCAGGTTTGAAGAGTAAACGGGATCACCATCATCACCACCATGGTCATTCCAATCCTCACTTTAGCCATCATCATCACCACCGGAATGGTGGTGGCCACATTTGGAGGAAAACGGTGGTGTTTGGGATATTCGTTTTCACGCTCTACTTTGCACTCCTCAGCTTTGTCTCCTTCTTGGCCGTGTCCAATCATCGGATGGTCATATCAGCTCCGACCAACAGTCGAAACAACTTGCCAGCTGCTGTTATCCATGTGCACGTGAAGGTAATGTTAAACAAGCGCTTTTTACTCTCGTTCTAAGTTAGCTGTGTGCAAACCATTAGCGTCGATAGCGTAGGTCATCCATTATTCCTATCATCAACGCACATGCACAATATATAATACGTTGTATGGCAAATGGCAGGTGTCAACCTTTTTTCCTATCATTATTACTATGAAAAGTTGTGACTACGCTTCCCATTCCCTATATTGATCTAATAATGTGGTCTGGCCTAGACATGCATGGGTGCTATGTCAAAGTATCAATCTGGGGGAAACATGAAAAATGTGTGTGTAGTGTTTCTAGTCCGCTTTTATCGACCCCTACAAAACTATTTTGGAAGGAGTTTAAGGAAATCTAATTGTAGGAATTTTTCCTGAAACCCATCAAATATCCTGATTTGATCCGCCTGCTCCTGTTAATCACGATGATGGGGAAAAATTGACGTTTGAAATTGGGATAAAAATAACTGTAATGTTTTAGAGTAGTGGTGTGTTGACATGTTGATCCTTTGCTTTGTTGGCGCCGTCCTTGCGTCTTTTAACTTAAAAAAGAGAAATAGAAAGTGAGACTTTGACATATAGCATGCCGTACTAATGGAAACCAGATCTTTTTCACTTTAGTTTTTTCATAGCCACTAGCCATAATAGCCATGTTCCATAACGCGAATGTTTTAATGCACAATGGAAGCAGGAGTAGTGGCTGGGCTCCCACTAACGTGTAAGTGACACAATGAAAGGCTTTTATTACATTGTTGTTCAACACAAAATGAATGCACGTACACACCCATTCTATGAAAGCGGAGCAGGTTCTCATCTTTTCATTTCAAAGTCAATCTGTCTGTCAACTCTTTGTAGAATCAATTTGAGAAAGGGAACTCTGAAGCGGTGGAGTCGGTCCCAACTTGGCTTAGAAAGACGAAGGAAGCAGCAGACACAGTTTAAATGGGAGTCTGTGTCTCACTCACTCCTCGCTGAACTAATGTTAGTCGTATAATATTTAATACGTTGTGAGACAACTCAACTACTCAATGGCATTTTGGAAAATTGGTTGGAAACTAACTACACAGAGTGAAAAGAGTCTGTCGCCTCACACACTCTCCTCTGTTCTGTCCTATGATTTAATTAAAGGAGATGAGTTTTAATGGAAAATTTTGGTTCAAGCATCGTACGTAATTAAAGAAAAATGATAACATCAAAAGTTTCTCCACTCTAATTCAGCATCATGAGAGGCGGTGGAGCTAAAGTGGTGTGCACTACATTCTGCTTCATTTACTCAAATATGTAAGTAATGCCGACAGAGACACGCCACACCGATTGAAGAAAGACAGGAGCGGAGGGTGCCAGCTTTTGTAGCTTCTCTTTTTAAGTTCGTTAGCTTTCACACAAACTGCTACTTTCTTTCCATCAACTTACACATTGTACTTGTGTATTTTATGATTGCTTTCCTTGCTCAAGACAAAAAAAAATTGGATTTCAAAAACAATTTTCATTTTAAACATCTGCTCCCTCTATCCATCAAGTAAGTGGGCCACTTCGAATTTTGATTTTATTAGAAAGTAAACTGTAGCACATTAGCCCTACATCCTACCTCGTTGTTCTTGTTACTAAGCGGAAAACCTGCACCGGAAGTGGATGGGGTAATTTAATGTAATGGACCAGGAAGGTACATACTTACTTAAGTACAATGTAACTGCATCATCAGCATCCAAGAGAATCATGTTCCCATTTCCTTTTTATACGTAGTGGTATTGTACACCAACCGACCACTATTGATCTGAAATGGAGTTGATGTTGGTTTTTATCTTTGTTACTTTTTCTCGGACAATAAGTTCTCCGTTAGCATGCTGATAATCAAGAGTGAATTGTAACGAGATAGAAGCACACCATCTTCTCTTTCAAAGGGAATCCTATTCAAATTTTTTTATCCTTCCATCTCTAAATTGGTACATGCTGCTATTAGTGCAGAAACCAGCTGGATAATGATGATGACGGTACTAGCTCCACTGATGCTGATAGCACACACATCCAACTTTTTATCGATCAATCTGTGTTTTTGTAACTCATAAAACTCGCGTTTTGACAATGGTACATGGAGTGCAGAATGTGGCTCCCTTCGAAAGGAATGACTTTGCCCATAAATTCCGCTTCTTCAGTTGATGTTCCAAACTCCTGTTTTCCTCATTTGGTTAGCTTAAGTTACAGGGAGTAATGCGCCATTTGTTCAGCCACTGCTGCTGCTGCTCAAAATTTCAGATTAATTTCCATTGAAATGACATGACTCACACGTAGTAGGACGAAAAGCTTTGGATATAAGGTCGCAATATGGTATTTAACTGTAACGTGGAGAAGGACATGAAATTACAAAATTAGAAAGATAAAATTTCTCTCTTGCGTCGTCTTCATGCTCATTTCATGGTCTTAAATACACGCAAGTATGATCCATACATTATGCGATGAGGAGGATGATGTTCATGACGAATTCTGAGAAAATAATGTTGTATGAGCCGAGCTGAATTATTTCTCTGACTAAAGAAGGGGGCAATTCCAAATCCCCTTTAATTAAACCTGGTATCCATTTTATATTCCTTTAGAAACCCTTACGTTTGCATCCACCCACTTATTACAACATGGGAAATGGAATGAAATGCTAATTAGATAGTCTATATCCCCATTTCATCATCATATCGAGTCATGACGATGAACAAGATTCTGACTGACATAAGTAGGAAAAAATCAATAGTCTCAAAGGAAAATAAGGAGAGCAATTCATCTTTTGACATGTTGTTCACCTATATTGTGGCTACAATATATATAATATATATGTGTAGAGAAGTGTAATTAATAAAGAGAAAATCTTGTCTTTTCGACTACTTTTTGATGATACACTTCAACAACTTGATGTTGATTGGAAGTAAAACTTTAATTTTTCCAAAGTGGGTGGTTGAGAAAGTTCAGCGGAAAGTGGTGGCTGAGCTGTTTCATCAACATCACCGAGGACCGTGGATGATGAACGATGGATTGGATTGCGGAGCAATTTTCGGTGCTCACGAGAAGTAAACTATGAGCTGGTAGAGTATGGCGTGGTATGGTATAGCTCAAAGGAGCTAATCAGCATTCTGGGAGTGTATTAGCAAATCGTCCGTCTTCCGGTAATTAGTAGGGTAGGCTAAAAAGATGGCGAGAAAAGAATAGGAAAGCGATTCCCTTTTTTTCACTTTGTATCTCCTCTTATCTTATGCGAAAACAAAGGTGGAAAGAAAGTCTCTCTTTTTGTGTGGTAATTGTAAAGAAGTAAAAGTTATCGATGAGATTTCTCTCAGATTTTAGGTTACGAGGAAGGACGGAATGTGCCCATGTTCATATAAATCTGAGCTTAAGTACTACATGAAAAAACTCTTTCTTTGCCGCGATACTCTGCTCTTTGCGGTAGTGGTGGAGGATGGAAAAAAGTGTCCGAATATGTACGAGCTAGCCCCCAAGTCAAATCACGTAGTGAAAAAGCGCTGCATGCATGTACTTATATATTTCCTTGACTTGTCGCCTCTTCTCTTATGCCTCCACTCACATACATATTATATGCTAGCCATTGCATTAGATTGGATTGGATTCTTTTTTTCTGCCACTGATTTGCCACGGAGGAGCAGCAGCATGCTTTGGAGAGTCACATGCATACTTCCATCCACCATTCTAATACCACACAACTGCTAACAAGTATGGAGATTCCAGAAACTCCGAAAAGAAAAGTTTTCTCTCTTTTTCTTCTTCTTCTTCTTCTTCTTTAGCTAACGCCTGAGTTTTCTCTCACTGGATGAATATACGTACACTTCCTTTTCATGATATTTGATTCAACCCTATTCTTCTTCTTTTTTCTCCAGGAAATAAAAACCTTCATTCGTTCGGTTGTCCTCTGTTCTATCAGTTCTTTTTTCTTCTTTACACAAACACTGTTACTTCTGAAATTACTCTTTCTCTTGAATGCACACGTTATCGTAACTAACTCTGGCTTGGGCGAGTGAAAGGAGGAATTAGATCCTCAAAACAGAGTCGCTCCATCACCAACCCATTTAAATGGAGACAAATACAATGGAATAGATACCTTTTATTCATTAGGCTAAGCAATGAATTGACGAAGAAAAGAAGTTCAAAATCTTAATGGGTAGGGGCAGACATGTAGAATTGGTCGTTTGTTCACATAAGGAAGCTATAAATGCATAGCTCATCGTGAGTAGCACTCCCTGATTGTGAGCCGAGTCAATGATACTTTCAACTAAGGAGGTAGCTAAAGCAATGGAGTTTCAGGCACACAATCTTTTCCTGTGATTCATGCAATGATTAGTTTCGTACAATATTAGTTAGTTTGTAAGTTTGTTGGAGAGAAAAAGTTGATAGATGATTAGAGAACATATTATAGTTCCCTCAAGGAGGATAAATCCCTCGTGATTAAGTTCATGTCAAAAGCAATTAATTTTCTCCCTGCTTACTCCCATTTGAAACTCGCTCTAATGTCGGAGCAACGAACAAAAATATCAGCTACAAAGCCAGCCATCGAACGCATGTCCTTCACATACAATATTGTAGCAAATCAGGTAGTTTTCTCTAGTTCTTTTGAAACATGTGTGATCGTGAAAGGCAATTTTCTCTGTGAAATTATTATTTTTATCCTTCGTCCTTCGTATTTTGATACTCTCGTTTCTCTGGATGCATACATTAATATGGTAATTTGAATCAGTAATGGTAATGTAATACTGTGTCTCACCCACACACACAATCCATCCAACAAGCTCACTTACTGATTTCGGGAAGGAGAAAAGGAAAAAGTTTTCCTGATCATTGATAGAGATAACAAGGAATATTGCTTCTTTTCTCGTATAATGAGGACTCTTGTATGAGCCAACAAAGTTGGAAATTCGTATGACCACGCAACTTATTTTTTTCTTAGTCAGCATCAGCATCATCACCAGCGTCATGATATGATATGATATGATTTTAGAAGGAAAGTATTTGAAGGATAAAGAAAAAGCTGGTTGGCTACCATAAGGTTAAGCAAACGAAACCACAAAGCTTTTTTTAAAGAAAAAACCAGACTGCTTCTTGGGATCTATTAAATACATACATTCAGAACGGAACCTAAAGACGCATGGGATGGGCTACATGCTTTGAATTAAAACGAGCGTGTTAGCAAGAAAAGATAGATGAAACTGGGAAAAATTATTATTCCAGATTGAAATAAAAACGTGGTTTGCGTTTGCTTTTCCTTCACACTGCTCTCTTTTCCTGATCATGAGCGTATTGGTTGGATATTTAGAAAGAAGCCTGTAAATACACATTGGCAGTGGGAGGAAGCAAGGATTGGATTTCTAATAGAGCATTATCGAGTCTGTAACTAGTTTGGTTGGGTATTATCCAGAGTGCAAGTGTGACATACAAAATCTTGGCAGAAAGAAGGAGGAGGATTGAATTTGATTATAAAGGAGTAGTACAAATATATTATGCAGTGCACACACAAAATATGCATGAGATGAGACACTCACTAAATAGATACAAAAAGCCATGCTCTTTTGTTCATGTGTGTCACTTGCTAGTATATGGTGTATGCTTATAAGAAAAATGGATGATGTTGCGAAAAATTGAAAGAGACTCCAAAATTTTGGAATTAGGCTTAGCCAAAAGAAACAACGCTAGTAGATCTTTTCAAACAAATATGGAGATAACGGCTGATGGTTGATTTGAAGAAGGATAATATTCTCCGCCGATGACTAAACCGATTGGAATCAATTTGCAAAAAAATACTCAACGATAAAGGATGTACTTATATACTCACATCATTCATCATCGTCATCATCATGCTACGGATGGAGCATGCATGATGGAATTCCCGTCTGGAACGGAGGTAGTATGAGAAAATGGCAAATTTTTGGAAATCAAATCAAGGCAGTGTACACAACACACACTCAAGTAGTAAGTAAGTAGAAAAGAAAAGGATGAATACATTTGCCTCCGGACGGAACTCTAATGAAAAATGCTTACTTAAGCACTAAATTTTCATTGCTTGTCTTTCTCTCTCAAATATGTATTTGGTCTCCGGAAGTATACACTCTGTGATTACACATTACCTCATCATCATATAGATTACAGAGAATGTACATAAGTAATACATCTATACTCACATACTTATTGCCAACTAAGGAAATAGAGTGGGGAAGGGAAAACTTTGAAAGAGATGTTTCTCTCCCGCTCCCTTGCTTTCTTGGAACACGAAACACGAGCAATTTGTCTGAATCGAAGCAAGAATTTAGGGAAAGAAACGCCCAGCAGTAAATAAATTGCTTAGCTTGCAGTTTTTCCGTTCATTCTCTTGCATTATCAATACATTTTCTGTTGGAATATCCTTCCTGAGCCTTCCAAGAGCATGGAAAAGGAGAAGAATATCTTGACATAAAAAAGAAACCATAGTACTGGGAGATGTTGAGCAGGAAGAATATTTGAAAACCACACCCTTCATACTTGAGCAAAAATGGACATTATTATTACTATTATTGTATGGGCATCTCATAAGGAGAGTGTGGACAGTACTCAAAACACTTAAGAAATTGATAGCATATGAGAGCTGAAAAATGAGAGATAATATGTTATGTATATGTGTAAGTATTATCGCTATCAGTTCCGAATACAATAGACTAATGTTGCTAAATATGCTGGACCTCTAACTTGACCGAGCCTATTCCCTATCTACATTTCGCTTGACAGATAAACTCTACAACACAACAAAACTTCAAACATGCCATGAGTTGAGTACCATTCAGATAGTGGTAGAGGAAACGATAAGTAGTTTGATGATGGTTTTTAGGTAATTAAGTCTCAAAATGCCTCATGACGTGGTCTCTCTTTTCCCTGTCTTACTTTTCTAACGATGTGGAAAGAGGAAGAGAGCTGGGCTTGAAACTGAGTTTGGAAGGATTTTTAAACGAATGCATTATGAATTTTTGGACGAACCTTCTCTTTATGGACAAAGCTTGCGGCACTCGTTATACTGACAGTACATTGTGATTTAATCCATAAGTTTGAAATAAATGAGTTTCTTATGTCATACTAGCCATTTAAAACAATAGGGAAATGGCATTTTATATGTGCACGTAATCGTAATGTATATGAATACGTCTTGTTTACTTGGGCTGAAAATCAGCTTAGCAACCATAAAGTTGTACAGGGGATTAGTCTCATTAATCAACGCCTGGCTTGTCCCCATCTCGAAAAACTTAAACTAAGCCAAAATACAAACTTTTATTTTTGTGGTTTCTGAAGTGTAGCACGTAGTGAAGAGCTTATGGATGCAAAAATAAATTATTCGTGTTTGAATTTCCAGAAGAAAAGCCTGGCGGCTGTATCAGTGGAGTCCAGTATTCCAACGCATTTTTATTTAATTAAGGAGAAAGCGGTGAAAGAAGGAGTGATTAGATGAGCATACAATTGAATTAGGTCAAGTTATTATTTCTATTCTAAATTTGATATTAGAAACATTGAGTCAAGTTGATAAAGGCAATACTTTGCTAGCCACTCATTTCAATTCCGCACTTGTTTTAATATTGTCAAACAGGATTTTCTCATACAAATTAGTTCACTGGGAATTATCATTCATTCACAAGTGGTTGCAAACAATCCTACGCATTATTAGCTGTCTGGTGGGAGACACTGACGATCAGACATGCAAAAACCCATCCAATTTCCATACCCAAAGCTCAAAGTTTTGCCACAAGGGAGCCAACACATTGAAAGAAACTGGTGGAGTAAAACTGCTAACAAGAAATTAATTACGAAACTCGTAACATAACGAAATGTATAGAGCTCGTAAAGTGTTTTATGTCAGTTAAAAACTTTATGTTCGTCCGTGCTCGTATCCATTCTAATTGGTTGTATCTCCCCGAACTGAGCAGGCCGACAGACTTTTGGCGTTTAGTACGTTTTTTGCATGTCACTTTCACTCACTCAAGTATATTGCTGGAAAACAGAAAGCTACAAAGCTGGGCTACCAGTTACCACACATCTACACTCATATATGAGATAAGCCAGAAAATCCTATATATCTTACCCACTTTTAGTTAACCGGAAAAAGAACAAATTTTGAAGAGAAAATGTTGTTCCAGCAAAAAAAAGCAATAACCCACTCAACTTTTTTGTGTGAGAAAACTGGGTGCGTCCATGTCATGCCCATTTATTCATATGGATACCTTGAAGGTGCTTTGATGATGCTGATACATGCACACTCAAAAAATACGACATTTCCTTCCGGAGTTCCGGAGTTGTTGAAAAGAAAGCATGTCGTATCTCGTTTTCTCTCTTCTCATTCATTTGAATGAGCTTCAGTTTGCTTACATGTATCAGCATAACCAAAAACATTCTCGTTTTCTAAAGATGGAAATTCAAATGAACAAAAAAAGGCTAAAGGTTTTTAAAATCTACTCTCATTTTGAAGACACACAGAGGAGTCCACGAAAAGGCAGGATATATTGAGAATGAGTCAACCAAAAGATGTTGTTGAAGTTGAAAGGCACACACGCTTCAAAGGATTGCAACACAACATTAGTGAAAGGCACGCACTTGCTGCAAAAAAACAGCACAACTATGTTTTCCTTTCATAATAATGCTTATTGCCAATCGTTTTTCTTTTTCTCTCTCAGTCAATTCCAACTCTGTTTCTCCACGTCATGAAGCATGACTCACACACATAGAGCCTCCCCATGAAAGAAAATGATAGTCGTGGCACACCACGCGTAAAAAATCTAATGCAGATTCCGGATCGATGGAAAATACATGTGTACATTTGAATGAGTATAGATCTATCTATTGTTTCCATTTCCGTGAATGAATACACCCATATTTATGGAATGGTTTGGTTTCTCCGTCCGTCCTTCAACAGGAATCTCGTCCATGTCCGACTTTCATTCTACCTGGTTGAGTGTAACCAATGTCATTTTTAAGTTCTGTTTTGGCTAGGAGACCACCATCATATTTTATGAGCATCATGTGCTAATTTCCAGGCTAGTAATTACATTGCTATACTTATCAAATTCCAACTGTACACTACTACCACACAAGTAACTCTGCTAAACAGGTTGGCTCCTATTATCACCATCATAAAAAACCTGATGATGATGATGGGATGGAGTTGGCGTAGAAATTCGTAGGAAGTAGCAATCCATAAAAGATCCATATGACACACTTACTTCTCTTTAGATTCCAGTTGATTGCATACTGAGCTCTCTCAATAAAAATTTTCGTGAACATTGTTTATTGCTCACATTTTCACACACATGCGAACCCAAAAAAGAAGAGAGAGAAAACACCCTTCTACAACCATCATCATCATCATGAGAGCTATAAAAAACTTTTGTTTTTTCTTCCACTCTATTTTCAAACCAACCAATCCATCTTTATTATTTGTCATTGTAAATTTTCCCCTACATTAACGATCTCCTTCTTCATGCTTGACGAAACAAAGAAAGGAGAACAAAAACGTAAGTGAAATGTGACGGTGATTATTTGCCAAATGTCCTCCCAAACGTGTTCCCTAATACCCTATTAAGCTATTTTCGTGTTGTATCATCCCTTTTCCACCATCAATGGGTTTCTATTTATCTTGAAAACTTCAAAAGGAAGGTCATACAATGAATTCTTTAAAAACAAAAGGGATTTGATGTACAAAGAAAATCGTATTCAACTTGTTTTTGCATTTACATCTATCTATCTTACTACACAAACACAAACAAGGCGAAAAGGCTGTTTGTTTTGCAGCCTTTTTCTTTTCTACTTTGCGGATTCAGTAAAATCATGTATTATTTATGTGGTTTCCCTTTCAATTCAATGTATATTTAATGAGTCGAAGGCGGAAATGAGCACGTTGCTATTCTGCATACATTATTTTTGCTGCTGCTTACCCTTCTTTTACATTGTGCAACTAGTGCATCGTGTTAGGATCACAACGAATTTTGTACCGATTTTTGTTCGAAACAAAAAGGAATCTTAATATTCCCTAACGGATATTTATACACTCGTCACCAAAGCTACTTAAACATAACCTTCTACACGAGGCTTGGTTGGCGTGGCTTTGGTTTAACCTGGAAAACGATAAGTTAGCATGGAAATTACCCTTGAAAACAACTGTCACAAACACACTATAAAGCAAAATAAAATGAAAGTTAAATTACTACGAAAATAAACTACCAGACCTCCCAGACAATAGTTGTTACAATAGACTGTTCTCTAGATTTATTGAAAAAATTCAAATTGATTCCCTTTGTCTGCCTTTTCAATTTTATGTTGGATAGCTAAAAGAGAGAGAGAGAGAGACAAGAGTATTATAGAATGCCACCATGTCCCCAGCCGCGACTAGTAATTGTAAGTTTTCGTAGTAAATAAAACAAGGAAGCCAGGAGTAAACACACTGTACAAATTATACTTGCAATTTTCCAGCGGACCAACCGTTAAAAATAAAACACTAGCCGTATAACCCATATTTTGATGAAGTTTAGCTAACAGCAATCTTAACCTATGCTATATAGTGTTTAGCTTTGGAATATTTACCTGACCACGATTAAAGGAGGAAAAAACTTAATAATACGTAATATAAATTACGGCAAAAAACCAAGTAATAGTTTCGGGACGGCTATATTACCATAGAAGTAATTCCCATAAAGCTGTTTTGCACAGTTCAATAATTACACAATCCAATCCGGGAAGATTGAACAGCAACAATGCTGTTGATGATAGCAGAAAGTAAGTCATTTCCGGATGTCGGTTGAGACGGAAAGAAATAGGGGAAAGGCTGGGGTGGCTTGACTGGAAATCAACTTGGGCAAATATCATTTTCTTTTTGTGGATTTGCAAGCCATGTATCTTTATATTGTCAGACACACGCGTTTATTTAAATTATCTCGGAAATGAAAGGAATTCATTTTGCTTGTTGCCACTTTCTTCCTTATTCAACATGTCACTTTCACTCTGAATTTCAGCGTGTGGGTGGTGTGGAATAGAATTCGTTTACACATATAGCAAAAAAGATAAATAAACCGGGCAAGCCTGGAGTATAAACGAGGTGCAACTTTATATGGTGGGTCTAAGTACCGTGTTAAGTGTAAATACTAACATTCACCACATCAAAACTTCTTTTTCTATTAGCAAGAATTTCGCCAAAAATATACAAGTTTTTATTTGACCATGTCACTTTTACATTCAGAAAAAATGTCCCTCATCGAAATGCAAAGTTGAAGGACTAATTTATGAACTTTGCAATGTATCGCATGTTATTTTTTAGTGATAAAAGATCATCATAAAACATACAGTTACTGTGCAATTTGTATAACGTATGCAGGTCCCTTATGATTTCAATTTTGTAAACTTCTATTCTCCTCTTCTGGACTTTAAATAAGCCATTCAGTAACGGCTAGTAACCTTTGCATTTATTTGGCAATTTAAACATAACTGCTGGTGTTGTTAATCTTTTAAGTTCATATCGCTCTTACTTTTAGTTGTTCTAAGATATAGAGAGGCCTTGAAATCTTTTTTGCCAAACCTAAATACTACGGATGTTTAGTCCCAATATTTTAAAGTAGTTTGGCAATTGGTACAGTCAAATGAACCAATAATCCTGGCTGAAGAAGAAATAATGGTCGATTTCAAGAAATACTATGCTAATGTACGTAAGTACAAAAAATAAAAAGTTTGTGACAACCAGACGTCTAGAGAAGTGATTCTCATAAAGGGATGCACCTCTCAATAAAATGAGTCGGATATAAAAATAGGGTTGACTAGAAAATTTAACAGGGAAATTGCGTTACGAGACTACGACACATTGGATTTTACATTTCATGCGCATATATATAATGCCTTAGATTCACTTCATTTACTCAAAAATATGACAAGATGACTGTCTCCCAAAAACAGAGTGGTTTCGGTCTCAGAATAGTGTACTTGAGAGATGAGATGTGCTTACACGTTACGACGACTTAATATTAGTCACCATTATTCATAAAGACTGGCTGAATGACTGGGAAAATGAAGCCATATAAGCTGACGATGTCGGTTTTCTTTCGTTTACTTCCCTGCTTAAGCCAAGGTACGTATGCACAAGGCTGTGTTTGTGGTCGTGAAACGCTTTTACTTTTCATGATATGACAGCTCTTTCACATGCAATAATATGACTTTACCTCCAAGTCCAACCGGAACTCCGATATCATGAGTGTGAAGCAAACCACAAAATGCTTGTATACCCACTCCAATTGCATCAGCTAAAAAGCTGACTTGCTTTTGTGTGGTGTGGGACTGGGATGCGATACGAAAGGATATAATGGGTTGGTGTGCTCGTGGTGTGTAAGTAGGTAGCCACTAGCCAGCAAAAAGGAGCATAATCTATTCCTGTATCACTTTTCATTGAATATTTATGTATGTTCTGTGGAGTAAAGGGATCCCATATCTTAGAAAAGTCTTGAGCTGGAGGAGAGGAAAACGAAATCTGAAAGCTTTAGAGAAGGAAAAGACTTTGGAGTTGTTCAGCAGACTCTGACGGGTTTTCTCCTCGCTCATGCAAACTTTACAAGCATCATAACATATTATCATGTTATATGCAATTTTAGTGAACGGAAAATGGTCCTATTTTATGCCCACATCTTTTTTGTGTGTGTGTGTGTCATGTAAAAGAGACGAGTTTGAGGCTTGGGCTTATGGTGTTATCAAACAAAAAGTGGAGCAGTGGTAGCGACTGAGTGAAGGAGGGAAATGATCTCTTCTTCCAAGACAAGAAAAACTCTTACACACCATCAAACATCACACCAAAAAGTCTCCATTCTTTCCCAACTCCCAAGGGCTTCTTCACTCTACCTTTTCCCTCTCATCTGGAAGTCTTGTCCTGCTCCTGGTGCTTCTCTTTCATCTATCCATCCATCCACTTACAAAACTTTCATAATATTCATGTCTCATTTCATGCACGTATTCTCCTCTCACTCCTCTCTTTAATTATTTGCTTGTCATAATGGGAGGAAAATTGGGAGAGTACATACAACCAGGAGAAAATCCACCTACAACTTTTTCTACGTTTCATTTAATGCCCACTCATCTGAAAACGGTCCTATGGTTTCTACTGAAGGAATGTATGTACTCGAGAAATGCAGAAAGAAAGTTGACTTTCGCTTCGAAGAAAACATCCCAACCAGATCCAGCGCTCCGGGAAAACTCACCGGAAGAATTATTGGCTAAAAATGACAAAGAGCATTCCCATGAATTTGAATGTTTAGAGAAGAGGAACAAATTGCTTTTAACATTTTTCTTCGAAAGTCTATATTATTATTAAAATTATTTGCTATCGTTCCGCTGACTTTATGCGAGTGGATTGGAGACCCTTGCTGTGTCCTACATACGAGGACGGCAACAACAACGACAACTTTCTCGTTTATCTAATCGGCTGTCCAACGTTGTGTTTTGTGTTCCACAATGCTTTGTACAAACGTGGAATATTTACGAAACGAGTAAGCTCCATCAACTTTGAAACTTGATGGTTCTCTGTTTTCCAATTCGGTAAAAATTTATCTGAGTACAATGTTGGTTGCCGTTTTTCGGTCGAAGAGAAAAAGAATTAGAGGAGAATCTTGGAATCTCTGAAAACAGGAAAAGAGAGGGAGAGAGTGGGCGAACGAAAGATAAATGGGAACGGTACTGATTCCCAGTAAAGTGCTTTGAGCGTTTTACTTTCGCTCTTTTGACTTTTCCAGCCACTTGTACAGTGAATAATGACCTGAGGTTTATGGCCAAGTGAAGAATTTATGACAAGTACTCTAATATGCATACGGCATACATGAATACTCACATTTCCCATCTAACTCCTTGCTCCTTCTCCACTTTGGCACACACACTCACTCCACGAGATGAGATGAACAATTTTGTACTCCTTTTTTGATAGCTACCAAAACTATTCCAGTTTTTTTCTCTTCTCTCCTTTAGGCCCAGCCTTTAAAAAACCAACGACATTGCAAAATGGAAAAACTCATTCCTCCTCCTTCTTGTTCCGCATTTTTATGGCCAAAGTTAACACTTTGTTAAGGGGTTACAAGCTTATCAACTTTCTGGGTGAAAAAGGACTCTACTCTGAATGAAATTGCTTTTTTCCTATTCAGTCACCGCTGGTCTGGTGCTAACACGAGACTTAGTAAAAAAAATGATGAACTTTGTGTGGTACATTGAACAAAGACTGGATCTTCTGGGCTGTGTCATCGTCATGAATAATAATAAAATAACATAACTCCGAATGATTGAGCAAGGAAGTCTGTCTTCCTACTAAATCTTCAATAAAGTTTTTGTCACCCTCTCCTGATTTCAAACGGAGTAAAAAAAGTAATGGGCTAGGCGAGAAAGGCCATGACTACATTATTATTTTCTCTAAGAAACACTTTGCAACTGACTTTCATTAGCATACGCCCATTCACTCCCATTGTTGGTGGTGTCACCGCTCCAACAACTCAACCTGAGTGGGTGGGTTGAGAGTACGAGAGAAATATAATTAAAATTGTGTTTATTTTACTTTTGTCTCCCAACCAGAATGGATCAGCAGTGGATTCTGTCAATGACAGCGTGGGAGAGCGAACAATTGACAGGGCCAATTCGAACTCAGGGACAGGAGCAATGAAAAGGGAGGTGGGGGGCAGAGCACTGGGAGTGGTGTGCAGCAGGGTGATGACGGAAACATTGTGAGCGTCGTCGCCATGGACAAAAATGGTGGTTCCCAGTTAAACATCCATTCCAGACGGGATGCTGGCTATATGAACGACATGATGAGGAGTCGAGCCATTTTCAAATGCGTTCCGGTTCACTATAGGGAAAAGACTGGAAGTATTGTGGCCCTTGCAAGCTTTCCAGGAAGTGGTAATACATGGCTCCGCTATTTACTTCAGCTTTCAACAGGTTCGTTCCGAAATTATAACGAGCTCTTAAATTTTTTGTCAATTGCTTTCATTAAGAGAAAATGGAAGGGGTGTGATGGGAATGGAATGCAATTACAGTGTGAGTTGCATGAGAATGGAGTATTAAAGTGGAGCAACAAGATCAGGCCGAAATGTGGTAGCTCTTACATTGCGTTTTCGTTGGTGCTTTGTATGCAGGTGTTTTTACTGGGAGCGTTTACAAGGACTTTGCACTGCTCAGGAATGGGTTTCCTGCGGAGAGCATTACAAACGGGAGGGTTCTGGTTGTGAAAACACATGAGAGTGGATCGCCAGCGAGATCTCTTTTTGAGAAGGCGATTCTTCTCGTGCGAAAGCCGTCCGAAGCTATTTTGGCCGAATTCAATCGTCGAGCTGCAGGACACATTGGTCATGCTGGTCGTGATAAGTACACGCGCAATGCTGGACGATGTGAGGTTCAAATAAAAGAATGTAATTTAAGTAACTGTGAGAAGTACATCCTATGATATTAATTATGTACAATATATATTTCAGATTGGTCTCAGTTTGTGGCTCAGAAAGCAAAGTCATGGACAGAAACAAATCTAGACTGGATTGACCACTTTAGTGGCCCCTTGCTCATTACTATGTACCATCAACTTGTGCAGAACACAACGCAAGAACTGAACTCGATACTTGAGTTCCTTCAGGTGAGTCTAGTAGTCATATGCCATCCTTATTCATCACTCATGTCAGAAAATTTGAAACTGACTAAAAGGCGTGTTTGCCATTATTTCTGCTTAGGAACCCGTGCCGGACACCGTGATGAACTGCGTATTGAGCAACAAGGAGGGGATTTACCGTCGTCGTAAAAAGTATGTTCAGTTCAACCCTTTCACGCCACAAATGGAGAGATTCCTTGCTGCTCAAGAAAAAATAGTGTACAATGCGATTCAAAGAAGGATTGCCAAAGATACCGCCAAAGTTATCCCTGTATATAACAGTACGTTCACCGCAAGAGATGAAGTATTTATGTCACTTCAGCAACAAGTTTCATGAGCACCTTTGTTACGGACAACAATCTACGCGAATATAATTAAATAAACATGTGTTATAAAAATATATACAATGATATACCGAAATAGATGTACTTCAGGTACTGAACCAGAAAGAACCGGATCAAACTACGGAGAGAACAAAGTTATAATGTTGACGAGAAATAAATTAAATTGTTTTTAAAATGAAAATATTTTGAGCTATTTTGGTGCAAGCGTTTATCTGATAATTCTTTTAACTAAAATCTAAGCGTAAAAATCTAGAAAAAGAGTAACTTAAATGCATGCTAACTAATTATCACTTTGATTGGTTTACATGATACCTACGATTAGTATGATACTGCATGGTTTCAATTTGAATAGTTTCAGAAAGATGGATATGTTTAAAACAATCCAATTATGAAAATGCGTCAAGCGCGATCTACGTATATATTCATAAATTTATAACTACAAAACTGGATTACTGAATTTGACAGAAACGTGACCTCTTACAAACTTACAAGCGCCCAAGATCTGAATATTACTCCATGGCAGGTTAAACAGTATTTAAATATAATAAGTTGACTACGAATTCTCTTTTTAAAACAATATATATTATTTATTAACTTTTTATCAGGAGTATCAGTCATTATGTTTCGAAATGAATTTGTGTTGTTGGCCAACTCTACAAAACAGCAAACAAATGAAGAGAAAACTGATAACTGATCTTTAATTTCATACACTGTTTTGAGATAAAGACAATACCATAAATATTTGTTTGCTTTTTGCCAAAGTTTTAAAGCACAAAATTGTCGAGTTTTCAAACTAAAACAACAAGTTTTTTTGCTTGGGTGAAGTAGTAAGATGCAAGAGCACGCAGAGGCAGGACAGAGTATAGAATCCCAGCTTCCTTTTGCCACTCTTTACTAAATAGGATATGTGGGGGCATTGTGCGATTTTCTCTGATCCATTTTACAGGCAACGCGATGAAGACAATGACAATTATTTATGATTTTGCGATCACGACTTTTGTGTTTTGTCTATCAATAAATGAATTACAGCCAATTACAAGTTTACAGGAGTTTTCATGGGATTCCTGAACCGTGGGGTTTGCAGATGTGTATTTACATAATGTTTTGTATTTCCTTTAAGATATTTAAACTTTCCAAGGTTTACTTGGAGGTACAAGGTACACCTGAGATTAGCACTCATAACACAACTAACATTCATCAAGTGTAATCATTCTTTATCAAGAGTCATAGTGAAATATATGTTCATCCCGACATGAGCAACAGCATTTATGCATTTATGCAAACAAAGCTGTCCTAATAACTCAAGGCACTTGAGTTCATGATTCCAAATTTTATTTATACAGGCTTGTTTCACACTCTTCTAATCTCATTACACATTAAAACAACAAGCTAGAGTATAAGAAGTCATATGATGTATATTTTTTATTGTAACTTCAACGATACTTTTACAAGACACATGAATATAGTAATTGATTAAATGTGCTTATCAGGAGCAAGCACATGTGACTTGTGATAAAACAGCATCACATGCATTTAAGTTGAAAGTTTTGTCACAGGTATCATCCTACTTAGGGATATTAAGCTCAGGGCAGCTAGGAAGAGGTTCACATTTAGTTTGCTGGTACTTCCTGCTGGAGAAGGTCATCCAAAAAAACAGTTCCTCATTTAATTTTCAAAATGAATCTTAAAATTTACTGGTTGGTTTCACTTTTCGTGACCACTCTGGTTGTGGACACTGCAACCTCCGCCAATATTCTAGTTCTCACATTTTTTTCACCAAAAGTCACAGTTGACCTATATACCGCTTGTGGAAGAACTAGGAAAGCGAGGCCACAATTACAATGGTCTCCCCAGTGAAACCCATGAAGGAAATGAAGAATGTCAAAGAAATTTTCACACTGGACGCTGAAGCAATTTTTCGGCAGCAAATTTGACGGATTTGACATGAAGGAAAAAGGGCAAACAATCAATCCTGGAATGATGCTGGAATGATTAAAGAAACCTGTGAAAAAAGCTACGACTTACCAATTGTCAAGTCTTTACTCAACGAAAAGTTTGACCTTGTTTTTATTCAACCAATGTTCAATGAATGCATTTTTGGACTAATCTATCGAATGCAAATACCCTTCCTCTTATTCACTCCAACCACCATTCCTTCCTGGGTTGCTGGCAAAGTTGGTGGCAATTTTCCTTCCTCAATAACTCCAAACATTATGCTCGAATATCCTCCAGAAATGAGCTTCTTCCAGAGATTTCTTAACTTGGGAATGGACACAGTTGCAGAAGTTTACATGTCGCTGTGGTATGAGCCCATGATTGAGAAAATTTATCGTGAAAAACTGGGTGAAGACATTCCATCCGTCGCTGAGATATACACCAACGCATCCTTGGTTCTTAGCAATGGTCATTTTAGCCTTTTTCCTCCAAAACCTTATTTTCCAGATGTTATTGATGTTGGAGGAATTCACTCCAGACCTGGAAAACCTATTCCAAAAGTACTTTGGCCAAATTTATCAATATTGTTAACATTTCTTCCATTTTAGTTGGGCAACTGACTCACTGTCATTTTCCTTGCTTACTGCACAGGATCTGGAAGATTTTATTAGTCAAGGAAAAGATGGATTCATTCTTTTTAGCATGGGTTCAGCCATCAAGGGAGACATGATGCCCGACACCAAGCGAAAAATGATTCTCAACGTCTTCTCCAAGTTGAAACAACAAGTTTTGTGGAAGTGGGAATCTGAGACGATGCCTGACCTACCGAAAAATGTTAAGCTTGTAAAATGGCTGCCCCAACAGGTAATTTCGGGATTATTCATTTATCTTTTTTCATCATTTCTTCATTTAAGACATCCGGATAACACGAAAACTTTTTCTATTGACTATAGGACTTGCTGGGGCATAAGAATATTAAAATGTTCATTACTCATTGCGGTGGTGGAAGTACGGAGGAATCAATTTACCATGGCGTGCCCTTGATTGGTTAGAGTTTAATTCATTAACATTATTAAATAAAATTACTTCAACTCCAACTAAGTCTATGAAATCAACCTAGGAATTCCAATGTTCGCTGACCAGCCACACAATGCGGATTTGGCAAAAAAACATGGGTTTCTCGTCCAATTAGATTGGAACAGTTTGGCAGAGGAGAATTTTAGTGCCGCTATTCAGGCCATTTTAAGCGACCCTAAGTAAGAATTATAATGGATTAAGGGAGCATAAGCATAATTGAGAGTGGCCTTTAAATCTTTACACATCATGTTATTCTCTCAATTTATAGATATCTGAGCAATGCCAAGAAAATCTCTGCTCTGTTTAAAGATCGGCCAGTGGATGCTCTTGAACTCGGCGTGTATTGGATAGAATAGTTTGAGACATAACGGTATTAAGACTCAGATAATCGCCAATATTGTAAAAAAAATATAAATTGAGAGCTTACAAGTTTCCTTTCGCTTTTCAGGGGCTCCACATCTTCGCTCGGCTGGAAGGAAGCTAAACTTTTTGCAGTACCATTCCATAGATGTGGTAGCAACATATATTACTTTGGTGGTGATAACATTGTATTTAATATGCACCGTGTTTAGATTCATCTGTCGTAAATTGTTTTGTCGTTCGAAATCTACGACTTCAGCAAAGGTAGACAATAAGAAGAAACGAAATTAAGTTCTTTTTGATGTCCACAGTTTCATTTATTGCTTAAAAAAGGGTTTGTACTGATGCTAAGCCGAGTTATTTGGCAAACTAATGATCTACATTGACTGTGAAAATAAAATCTTTCCTACCAGCACTCATTGACAAATAATTATTAACGATCAAACTGCCTTCTTCCTACTGGTTAACTCATATTGCTTGGACCAAGGAGCTGATTTAGATGCTGTTTCCTGGAAAACATTCCTTCTCCGTTTATAATTGTCTCATACAATTTCATTACCCTTTCCAATTTGGGTATTCGTTGATACTTACATTGTATCCTGCATGATGTTTAGCATTATCAACGACGTGAATTTTACATGAAACAACCGTTATTCTAGCTACTCGGTGGAGTTACGAATGAGAAGATATTCGACATTGACTTTCAAGTAGAAAGTACTTTTAGTTCTTCAAAAGATATTGTGGTTTCACTTTCCCCCAACGTCAATCTACAAGTACATGCAAGGGTACTGTACATGTAAAACACGGCAAAAAAGGAGAAGTCTTCGTTGACACTCAATTACACAGTCAATCATAATACCATTACCTTCATTTACACAAAACAACAGTCTTGTCCCTAATGTGTTCACTTTCTTCTTAAGCTTCAAAGTAAAAAATATTGCTTCTTTCCTCCCTCCTCCTTCATGCCAACTCCTGTAGCCAACGATGGACAAAAACTTGCAACAAGTAATTAAACTCACCACTTCTGCCTAAAATTCTAAATCCAATCTAATTTGTTAATCAAGCATATATTCGTCAGTTGCATCAATTCATATCCAATTATAGACACATTAGGGCCACGGTACGCCAAGCTCTAGCACCTATTTTGGGTGTGTACCTTATCAGAGATCATCCCCCTCGAAAACTGGAGTTTTGAGATTAACTCCGCAGTGCTTGCAAACGCAAAGACTTTCGTTCCAATCGATTGATGGGGACAACAGGACAGTTATACCAAATCGGGCAGTTTTTGGTCAATGTCAGTTATTGCTGAAACGATGGCAATTTTTCATATTTTGAACGTTAAAACGAAACTTTGAAATCATTATGCAAAAACGCTGAAATGAACACCAAAAAATATTTCACATAACGAAAGGAACAGATAAGGACAAACACTAAATTTCTAACGACTTCTCATTGAGGGAAAGAGTTGAAAAGTACTTTTAGAAAATGCATTGCCATATTTCCGTGCAAAATTAAACGAAAGGAAAAAACAAGAATGCTGAAGAAAAAATTGCGGCTCCATGGTTACTGTACGTACCTATGCACTGGTCACTATGCTGGGTTCATTTTTATAGTTCTGATATGGATGAATTTGAACGTTTCCTACTTCCTGTTTTGGGTAGTATGAACTCAATCAAATTACAAACAAATTGTGTTACCTTTGGCAGAAAATAAAATCGTTCCTGTTTGTTTTCAGTTAAATTGAAATTCACATGTTTATTTAATCATTTTATCGATACGATTGTAAAGACGTATTCGTTATATGTTAGTAATCGTTTAGGTGTTAAATTCTTCGGATGACATCGTATATGAGGAAATAAATTTAATTTTAAAATTTTCGTAAATGACGAAGATTATGACATTTAATATCACGTTTAATGTTCACTGTCACACCTGTTTCTATAATCAATAAAACAGTAGTATGCAAGCTCATTTTATAATGAAAATGCAAATAATGCGACTTCCGTCAAGAAGATGTCACAACAAGCGGGAGGTATCTCATTGGGTTAGATCGTTATTTAACGGAAAACCGTTTTTGCATAAAAACTCCAACAAAAATTCTTAGAATTAAACCTAAAAGCTTTAATTTCCCAGCATGCAATTTTTTCTCATAAGTATTTCCTTACCGATGTCATCATTATTATTAGTTCCTGTTGTTCATGCAAAATTATGCTTGAGAATGTTAACATTGCAAGAGCAAAGTTTTTATGCATATACTAGACAAAGCAGTAAATTTAGTACTCTGGTATCATACGAATTTAAAGTATTTATTCGTCGTTAACAATTCCAACCATTTACTTAAATACATGATTTTTGTTTACAACATAATATACATATTTTAAACCTACACTACACAAAATTCATTCTTAGGATGGTACAAGCATTCCTACACAAACTAGAACTTTGAAACTGCTAAGAAAATGTGTACAAACAATTAAACTAATTATTGTCTTTTCGTTGATGTATAACAGAGTAATAAGTTAATTTGTTTCACATGAAGAAAGTTTATCATTTAAATTTAATACAACTAGATGATTAATACTCAACCTTTTAATTCTAAATGACGTTTTGGGCACACATGCATACACTTTCTATTTAGCACCACTGATCAGAGGTAAACGTTATATTCTGAAAGTTGGTATTGGAAACGAAAGCAATGCGAATTTACGCTAATTGAATTTTGAAGGACATCGCTCCTCCTCAATTTTACTTTAAATGCGAAGAGAATTTCAAGTAAAGTCAAGAGGGAAATAAAATGCCCGATTTACTTTGAAAAATGCATTGCAAATACACATGTTTCATAAAAAGATGGACGTATATTATACGGTCATATGAGACAATTTGTGAATTTTTTATTTTTTGCGTTTCAGTAGGAAAGGGTATTATTTAAACTTAATACGCAATACATATTTCGAAAAAAACGATAAATCATCAAACCAAACTTATACAAAAAATACAATACAGTACGACATCTATTCTAAGAGGGCATAATCGCTAACATTAACTTTATAACTAAACTAATGACTGGTTCGGGGATGTAGCAAATAATTACCATACCAAACCACAAAAAAAAGCAATGAAGACCTATTATACGCCTGATAATCACTGCAAGTGGATTTTCATAGTGTTACAAACATTAGAACTAATCTTTACGCATATGCGCATGGCGAGAAAATATCAAAAGCAATGTGAGAAGCATACCTTGCCTCACATTGAGAATAAAACTAGTATTGAAAGCTTCTTCGCTTGTGGGTAAGGTTTAAAATATAAACTAGAACCTACTATTTACTTTTTTCGGAAACAAAATAAAATACGGAATTGTGCAACTTGCATTTTGTCATACATGACTCTAACTTAAATAATACACCTCACACTAAGAATAAGGTTAGAAGGTTTCCCGTTTTGGAAAAAACTTTTAGAGTCTCCTGGAATTTGCGTAAAGCATCTTTATAAATACATAGCTCCGACGTAATCTATTCTATATCTCACTTAATAGTTAGTATGGGAGTTTCATTTTTATGAGAGAATATGGAGAAACAGTCGGGTGTGAACAATTGCACTGCACCGATAAACTGCATAGTTTTATGCAGAGCCAATGGTACTTAAATACAACTATCTACATATAACAGGATAAAATAAAAAGTGTCTAGCACGGTTCATGGAAACGGAATCGGGTGAAATTGCTAACGATAATATTCATAACAAACCACTGTTAACAAGAATAAACTGCTTATTACAACCTAAACAATAGTATATTAGATGACAGCCCATGCACTACATTGTGCGAGAGTGTGATAATTTTTAAAATAGAATTTATGGCTCCAAAAATATTAACACGTGTGGCACAGTACGTCAAAGCATAGTACGAATCCGGTATAAGTTTTCATGGTAAAGGTATCTAACTATTTAATAAGAAAATAAAACAGTTTCACTATTGCGTAGACTCATTTTAAACCTATATTAATAGCCATGCGTGAAAAGGTAATTTGATATTCGGCTGGGCTTATCAAGAACCTAAAGTCTTTTTTATTGCTGTAGTACTGTTTAAGAACATGTACGTAAAACCTTGACGTTCACGTTATCTTTAGAAAATAAATGAGCTAATATTTAGAAATTAGATTCACTGGTAATTCACACAATGAATTCAAACGATTAAAACCTGTCCACAATGTTACTCTTTACTAATAGCATTTCAAATTAAGCACTTCAATCAAGCCATTCTGCTGAGGCATACAGCTACTTCCAAAACTAGTTTTTGGAATGTTATCCATTAGCCAGTAATTTTTTAGCTTTGTGGTCTTATACGACAATCTTCATCAAAGCTCCAAACCAAACAGACTGTAGTAAACAAACATTATATGCTGACTGATGCTCTGAAACAATCGATTCGAAAATAACCTTCGAAACCTTCAAGACTATATTTAGATTCAGACGCAAGATTAAACTTTCTCTCAGTCTTGTACTTAGTCAGTGTAATGCAAGAAAGAAATTTATTGTTTGTTTCGTCAGTAGACGCACCTACATTGTACGATGTACCGAACAGTGGAGCCAGTGGAGTGCACAAATAAAATGATATGAATATCAAACGCAATTATAAATACGTTTAGGATGGAAGCCAGCCTTCGTAGACATATATCATATTATCATTAAGGACCCATCGTAAATATGAAAAAATGTTATAAGTTATAACAGACAGTTTATTGAATAGACGCATACGCAATACCTTTGCGCAAATACGTGAATATACATAAATAAGAATTGACGCCTACCAAAAGCAGCAGGATCTAGCACACTACCTCAACTTATAATTTAAAAATAAAAACTTTTAAAACTTGAGTATAAAGAACCTGAGGGTTGCAACCGCACATGCTAATTCGAGACAGTATTACGTTTTACGAAAGGTCAGAAGGTTGCCGTTTTTAAAAAAGCTTTCGGACTTTCCTTCTGTTTCGAGGAAGAAATATAATTGAATAACTAGTTACCACATGAATATTTCCTTCCCGTTTAATATTGTGTAACAGTAACGACACTTAATTTCTTTGATTATAGAAGAAAAAGGCAATATGGGTGGAATACCTTGCACCAGATCACTGCATAATTAACAAGTTTACACAGAACACATCAGGACTAATGGTACTTAAATACAACTATCTACATAGACTATAAGAAACTAGAAACCGCATCACGACAGTCTAAAATAACAGCTGACTTGCGTGGTTCATGGAAATCGAAAGGGGAGTAAACGTGTACCGTGAAACTTAAAAATCACCGTTAACAAGAATAAACTGCTTACTACAGCCTAAAAATGAATCATTGGATGATAGCATACCCAATGATTTCTAAACTGTACTAAATAGACATTATATGCTGACTGATGCTCTGAAAAATCAGTTTCTCAAACTGAAATTGAGAAAGGATGCATGTATTTCTTGCAGATACTCATTTTAAGCCTAATTGAATGCTTCCGCTAGTTGAAACCACAACTTTAGAAATCAATTTATCTATTTTTAAAATCTGTTTAGAAACATGCACGTCATACCTTGACGTTCATACTATCATTAAAAAGTAAATGAGCTAATATTTAGAAATTAAATCTACTTGTAACTCTGTATTATTGATTTCAAACCATTAAAACTATTGTAACGTTTCCAAGTAAGTATTTTAATCAATTCTTCCTATTGAGGTATGCAACTACTTCCAAGACTTTTTTTTTTGGAATGATATCCCTTAGCCAGTAGCTAAATTTTGTAGCTAATTGCTATCCCATACAATGACCGTCATCAATTCACCAAATAAAACGGACTGTACTAAACAGACACTTTATGCTGACTGATACTATGAAACAAGAGTTTGTCATCAACTTAAAGAAATATTCGGATTCAGACGCAAGATTAAATTTTATTTCCGTCTTTTGCTTAGCCATTGTAATGGAAGAAAGTTATTGTTTGTTTAGACAGTATACGCACATTGTGCGATATACCGGACAGTGGAGAACGTTTGACCAACGTAATGTCCCGTAATACGGATGCACATATCGACCACAGTTATAAAAGATTTTAGAAATGGAAAACAAACCTTGTCGGTATCTCATGTATGTTCATACGAGACAAACTGTAACTACGTATTACGTTTTATGAAAGAAAAGGTTTGCCGTTTTTAAAAACGGTTTTGGACATTCCTTGTATTTCGAGAAAGAAATACGATTGATTGCCTAGTTTAAATTTGAAGCTTTGCTTTCATTTAATATTGTGTAACAATAACGACACCCAATTTATGTCCTAAGGGAAGAAAAGTGAAATACGGGTGGAATACCTTGAATACCGATAATTGCATAATATGCAAGCTAAGACACAACCCATGGGTGTTCATTTCCAACAATCGCACAGGCTAATTTATTCGAGCTCAGTATACTTGCTACCTTTTGCAATATCACCCATCCACGTTCCTCCCAACGCAGCACTTACTAAGACAGGGTAACGTCACGTGTAATTATTAAAGACACTTATTTCAAGCCTATTTAAACCCGATTACATCTACGCTAAAAATATTGTCAATATTGTTGGAGCATGTTAATGTATAAATTCAGAATGGGACTAGGAAACGTTAAAATGCTTGACGTGTACACACGACGACATTAAAAAAACTAATCAGATGAATTTAAAAATACGTGAACGTACTTTGCACACGATCAGGAATCTGAATTAATTATATATATATTAGCGCGTTTATCATCACATACTTACAAATATTTACCTACCACGTGGTTGTGTGCATGCCC